>PVJX010017611.1:0-38022 GCA_004027295.1 Dolichotis patagonum | reverse complement strand
TTATATTGAATTTCTGGGATCTTGATTATTATGTGTCTGGGTGTAGCTCTGTTTGGGTTGTAGGTGGCTGGAGTTCTGTATGCTTCATACCTCTGCATATCATTTCTTTTTTCTATGCTTGGGAAATTTTCCTTAATAATTTCTGTGAATAGCCATTGTAATTCCTCTGGTTTGATTCCTGCTTCTTCATTCACATACTTTATTCTTAAGTTATAGATCCTCTTGTCATCTTCCAGTCTTTGTATCTTTACTGCCTGCTCCCTTGTTATTTTTAAGAGATCTTCCCTTTCATGACCCCACTTTGCAAGCCTGTGTTCAATTTTTGATAGTCTATCTTTGGTTTCTTTTAAGCAGTTTTGCCAGCTTTCTATGGAGTCTTTAGTTTCCTGATAATCTCTTTGAATCTGTTTCATAAATTCTAGGTTTTTCCTGAATTCTTCATTAAATTTTTCTCTCCATTTTTGTTCCTCCATTCTTCTGTCTGTGCCTTCTTGAGAGATTCCCAGCCCTTCTTTTATTAATCTACTTATCTCTTGTTTAATTTGAGTTGATATTTCAGTTTTGGTCCCTCTTACAAAGTCCTCTTTATGTCTGCTAACGCTGTGTTTGATGTTGCATTATTGCTGCCCTCAATCTCTTTTGTATTTACCTCTCCTGGATCAATGTTCTCAGGGTTGGGGGCTGGGAGTTGTTTCTTATTTCTCCTTTTCATCATGTTTTTGGTTCCTTCCATACAAGTGTACAGTATAATGCCCAGACCCTTTTGTTGTTGGTTAAGGCTATTCTAGAGCAGGCAGGCTAGGAGCTTTAGCCCTCTTCATTAGGTTATCAGAGATTAGAGTTCACCCACGGGCAGTGTGCGCTAGCTCCTCCCCTCCAGGCCAGTCAACTCCTGCAGGCCTTTACTGTGTCAGTGTGCACTGATCTCAGGGAAGTATTGTAGCGACTCACTGTCTCCCCGCCAGGGGTGCAGACTAATCTGAGCAGATCCCCCCAATCCACTCAGTGAGGGAAGCAACCAGCTGAAGCCACTTTCTTATGGAGTTAGGGCTGTCCTGCCCAAATCCAACATGTTGTCCAGTCGGTTACCCCTTTCCCGTGGGAGGATCCCATTCCCACCACTCACCACGTGCCGATGCCCGTCCCGAGAACTGCAGGACTCCCCAAACTCTGACTTCAGCGCGGTTGCGGTGGGAATTCACGGTGTCTCTGGTTGGGTTGAGTGCAGGGCCGGTCCGGGCGAGCTGGATGCAGGGCTGTTCAGCTCCACGCTCCGGTGGCTCAAGCCAGTCGCTTCGGCGCGGATTGATTGTTCAGCTCGGGCAGGAATTCAGGCGGCTCGAGGAGGGCACCATGCTTGCTGACCTTAGCTTCTCTGATGATAGTCCCAGGACCTCATATTCAAGTGGTTTTTTGCGGTTTAGTTTTTCTCTGGGTTGTGAGAGTCCATCTCTATCTGTTTGGGTCTCTCCAGGGTGTTTTATTCTGGCATTTGAGCTGTCTCTCTCAGAGAGGGTCTCTCTCCTGCTACCTACCAGTCCGCCATCTTGTTCAAAAGATCATCAACCTGTTTCTTTTGATATGTGAATTGAGCCCATTTACATTTATGGATATCACTGCTATGTACTTTCTTGACTTTTCCATGTTATGTTACTGTTGTTAGTTTCCTGCTTTTCTCTCTTATTTTCTTGTCCAGCCTGGTGATTTCTTTCTGTTGTTCTGGAGATTGTGGTCATTTTTATTGCTACCTAGGATGTCCTCTAGCACTCCTTCTAAGGTTGGTTTGGTGGATATGAATTTCTTTAGTTGTTCTTTATCATGGAAGTATCCTGTTTCTCCATTAAATTTGAAAGACAGTTTTGCTGGGTACGTCAGTCTGGGTTGAAAGTTGTTTTCTTTTAGGGCTTGAAATACTTCACTCCAAGCTCGTCTTAATCTGAAGGTTTGTGCTGAGAAGTCTGCTATGATTCTAATAGGCTTTCCTTGGTAGGTGAGTTGTGTGTTTTCTCTAATGGCTTTTAGTATTCTGTTTTTATGCTATATGTTTGCAATCTTAATTATTATATGTCTGGGTGTAGTTTTATGTTGGTTATGACTGTGTGGCATTCTATATACCTCACTTATTTGTATATCAGATTTTCCCCCCATGTTTGGGAAATTTTCTGCCATTATTTCTGTGAACAGCTTAGCTATATCCTTTGCATTTTCTCCTGCTTCCTCACTAATGCCTATTACTCTAACATTGTTTCTCCTGGCATCATCTTGTAACTGTTGGATTGTCATTTCATGCTGCTTTGTTGTTTTCATAAGTTCTACACTTTCAACCTTGCTATCTGCAATCCTCTTCTCAAGGTCTGAGATTCTATCCTCAGCTTCATTTAAACAGCTTTGCAGGCTTTCAATACAATTTTTTGCTTCTTGCATATCTCTTTCAATTTGTTTCATAGATTCTGCTTGTTTTCTGCATTGTTCATTCAAAGTTTCAATTAGTTTCCCATGCTCCTGTAGTTTCTTATCTATTTCTTCTCTAGCTATGTTGAGCAGCTCATTTGCTAAGGTTGTTACTTTTGTCTTCAATGAGACATTATTTCTAATGTGAATTTCTCCATAGCGTCATGGATTTGTTTCTTTACTTCATTTGCTATCTTTTCAGAGATTTCTGGTGTATGAATTTTTGGGTCCTTTATTTCATTATTGCCTGCACTTGCTATATCCTTTGCATTTTCATTGCAACCCACAGATTACACTGTGAACTAGATGTTCAGGACTGCATTTTGCCTTTTCGTTTAGGCATTTTCACCTTTTGGTGAAATTTTGGGTAAATTTCTGGTCTTTCTATTCCAACAGTCACAAGTTTCTAGTGTGTGTTTCAGGGTTCTACTGTGTGGTTGATGTTTGTCAAATTGCTGTGTACCACCATGAAGAGGAGATCTAGTCTCACGAATTCCTCCTCCTGTGCCTGTTCGGTGAGTCCTATATTCTTTCTGGGCTAACTAGCCCAGAAGTATTGATTTAGGGCAGCTCTTAGTTCCTGCTGTTGTTATATCTTCAGGTTGTGGCAGATCACCAGGTCTCCCTGGCTATAGTGTTTTTGTCAGCTAAGAACCTACTGTGTCACTGGGGGTCTCATAAGTTCTTTTAATTCCTCTAAATTTGGGCAGGGCAATATTGGCACTTGTCTGATGTTCTCTGTGTGGGGGGAAGGGGTTACCTGCTCTCTTGCCAGGTTAGCCAAGGTCTTACACTTGGAGGGAGTTTCACTTCTGCCCCTATTTACCCACTGCAGACCTCTATTTTGGGGGGCAAACTCACCTCACTGGAGCCTGATGAAGTCTTCTGTTCATGTGAGGGGTTCCTGAGCCTCTCATCGAGCCAGCATGGTAGTCCACTGCAGTCCGATGTTCCCGGTGGAAGGGCTGGTCAGCAGCTGTGGTCCCAAGCAACTCACACCTGTGGCAGACTTCCTAGATGTTCTTGGAGGAGGGGCAGGCCCAGCAGCGGCAGACCCAGGCACCCCAGGCAACCCATGCCTCCCGGCACTGGTCCCCGCAATGTTCCCTGTGGCCAAGGGTGGGCCTAGCTCTCCTGAGCAGCCCAGCTCTCAGCTGCAGATCCTGTGATGTTCCCAGTCCCAAACAGGTCCAGCTCTCAGCTGCTGGGCCATCGACGTTCCCTGAAAAACGCTCAGTGTTGAGGAAGGAGAGCTCCAGTATCCAGGGATAGTGCTGGTCTTGAGGATCTTGCAGTCAGAGGAGGCCTGGGCCCGCCAAGATCTTCGCGTCATGGTGCGGCGATGACTTCACCATGGAGGTCACAAGCACAGTCACCCCAAGGTGATGGGATTCTCAGTTATTAATATTCTTCTGGGTTTTGGCAATGTACATGGTGATTTCACCTCTTCTATTTCTAATTACACTGACTTGGGTCTTCTCTTTTCTTTTTTGGTAAGATTGGCTAAGCATTTCATTTTTTTTTTCAGGTGTCAACTTTGTGATTCATTGTTCATTTTAATTGGTTTTTTTGTCCCAATTTCATTAATTTCTGTTTTGATCTTTGTAATTGTCTTTCTTGTACTGGCTTTGGATTTGGATTGTTTTTCTGGGACCTTGAGGTGTATCATTGAGTTGTCTATTTGTGCTCATTCTGTCTTTCTGTTGTGGGTATTCCCTCTTAAGACTGCTTTCATTGTATCTCATAATTTCTGGTATGTTGTACTGGTATTGCTATTTGATTCTAGGAGCTGTCTAATTTCTCCCTTGATTTCTTCTGTGACTCATTGATTATTCAAAACAGTATTGTTTAATTTCCTTCTATTTGCATAATTTCTGTGGCTTCTTTGGCCATTGATTTCTACTGTTACTGTGCTTTGATCTGGTAATATGTAGAGAGTAATTTTGATTTTTTTGCATTTACTTAAGCATGACTTCTGGTATACTATGTGGTTTACTGTGGAGAACATTCCGTGTGCGTCTGAAAAGAATGTGTTTTCTATTGTTGAATGGGACACTCTGTAGACATCTATTAAGTCCATTTGTTTGAAAGTTTTGCTCAACTCTGATATGCATTTGTTGATATTTTTGTCTGGTTGATCTATTTTTGATAGTGAGGTATTGAGGTCTCTCACTATAACTGTGTTGATGTTTATCTGATCTTTTATGTCTGTTATGAATTAAAAACTGATGGTCAACTTAACACCAGCTGAATTAAATCAGCATGGTGCTGAGTGTAGATGTTCCACCTGAGGAAAGTTGCCAGCATAAATAGAGATGTGGAGGAGAAACGAGGTGTTGTGGGTTTCTCTAAGTGTGGCTGTTTTGAGCTGTTCATTCCTGGAGGAGCTTGTCAGGACTAGCTTCCCCAGTGTGAGTGCAACCATTGTCATCGGAGGAGCTCAGGACTTTGTTGGTGAGAGTGGCTGTGGTTCACTTTGGGGGAGCTCTGGTCCTTATATTGAGCATCACTTCCTGGCCCTTGAGGTGAAGATGTGTACCACTTAATCTCCAGGACAAACTCATCATGCTGGCTTTCTTGCATGTACTTGACTCTTCTTATCATTGGAAGAGCTCGGGATCTCCATGTCACTGAGGATGGCTGTGGTACTTTTCAGGGTATTACTCATTCTTAGTTTGAGCATGACTTTTTAGCTCCAGTGTAGAACCTTTAACCTAGCAGCACAGCTCCTTCAACACACTGGCACAGACTTTCTAGCTTCCACCACTGATCTTTGGGCCTTCCCAGCATGGATCCATAAAACAGACTGGTGTGAGTCCTTCTCATGGGCTCTAGACCTCCAGTTGGACTCGTGGGAGGCATTGTCATGGGCTCTAGGTTTTTATCTGGACTCATGCAGGACATTGCTGTGGGATCCAGGCCCTTGCCTGAATATTCTGTCTTTAGTGTTGTGGATAGATTTCCTGCACTTTCTTGTGTTAAACTCTGGGTGACCATCATAAAATAATAATACAAACTCTGATTCTAATTGTTCTCCTCACAACCCCTGACTACAACAATGTCCAAACAATGTTTGGTTCATAAACTTGGGTATGCTGCCATTTAATGTATATGTTTGTGTATCTTACCTGTTCCAGTTAAATTGTTCTCTTACTCATTGTGTAGTGATCTTCTTTATCTCTTCTGATCAGTTTTGGCTTGAAGTCCACTTCGTCTAAAAGAAAGATAACTTCTTTTGCTTGCTTCTAGGTTCCTATTACATGAAATACTGTTTTCCATTATTTGATTTTTTAATTTTTGCATTCCTTTTAGGATTAAATGTGTTTCTTGTAAACAGCATATTGTTGGATTTTGTTTCTTGATGCATTCTGCATATCTGTGTCTTTTCATTGGGGTAACTCGGACAATTCACATGAGCATTATTATTGAGAGGTATCAACTCTCACTTATTTTTTTCATTGAATTATTTTCCTGTGGCTTATTTTCTTTCTTTCTTTCTTTCTTTCTTTCTTTCTTTCTTTCTTTCTTTCTTTCTTCTTTCTTTCTTTCTTTCTTTCTTTCTTCTTTCTCTCTCTCTTTCTTTCTTCTTTCTTTTCTTTTCTCTTCTTTTTGCTTAACTGCTACCCTGCCTTCTATTATAATTTTTGGTGTTGTTGGCTTCATTGCCTCTTTCTAGATTTCCTCGAGAAGTTTTTATAGTGCTAGCTTGGCAGTCATGAATTTCTTTAGATGGCCTTTGTCATGGAAATACCTTATTTTTTCATCATTTTTAAAGAAAATCTTGCAAGTTTTGTAAGTCTGGGTCAGAAGTCATTTTCTTTCAAGGCCTGAAACATTTTATTTCAAGCTCTCCTGGCCTTTCAGGTTTGTGTTGAGAAGTCTGTTATAATTCTAGTGGATTTACTTTTATGAGTCATTCATTGCTTTTCTCTGATTGCTTTCCTCTAAAAGCTTTTAGGATTCCCTCTCTGTGTTGGACTGCTAGGATTATTTTACTGCAATCTGTCATGAAGAATTATTTTCTGATCATGCTTACTTGGGTTTTTCTTTACCTCACTTATCTGCATGTTTAATTATTTTCCTTTATTTGGAAAGTTTTCTGCCATTATTTCTGTAAACAGGTTTTTCATGCCATCTGTGTTGTCTTCTGATTTTTCACTAATTCCAATTAATCTTAAATTAGTTTTCTTTAGGTTATCTTGCAGCTATTGGATCTATGTTTTTCTGTTTGATATCTCTTCATGGACTCTAATTCTTTGCTAGTCATTTCTGTTTCTTGTCATTTGGTTTATCTCACCTTGCTTTTTATTACTGTTTTCTGTAAATGTGCAATCATTTTGTTAATCCATTGTCTCTTTAGTTTTATCATCTTTGAGCTTGCCAAGCACCTTAGTGAACTGGTTCTTTGTCTCTTCTGTTTTCATGTTGAATGAGTCAGTTATATGGCTTTTGATTTTCTTCGTCTTGATGCTCCATGGATCAACTTTTGGAGAGTTGGAGTTTGTCATTTTGTTTCTATTGCTTTTTGTCTTGTTCTGTTCTGTGCATACATGCACTGAGATTTTTGAGAACTTACAGCGCAACAACTTTATTTTTTGTCTGAAGATATGTTTAGTTAGTGTCTGTTTCTCAGTGATGCACTCCTGATGTACTAACTGTAGGCCTTTGTCCCTATGCCAAGATCTGGTCACCTCTGATAACATGGGAAGGGAAGATGTAGTGTAATTGGCACCTGTTCTCTGGAAATGGACTGCAGTATTGCTAATGACACAGATAATCCAGATTTTGGCTCACAGAGAAAACCTATTAATAGCGATATTATTCCCTCTGGTAATGGAAGTTAAATCAGCAACAATAAAAGTTTCAAAGACAAACTAGATATTGATGTACTATGACAACCAATAATGAACCATCCTTCATCTAAAAGAGTTCTACAATTATAGTGTAAACACTAAGACAAATCAAATATCAACATACAGTAAATATCCACTAAATATGACAACTATGTCTCCCTGACCAATAGAAAAGAATTCAACAGAAATAGCAAATAGTTAACAATCTAAGATTAATAAAGCTTAATTGTTATACTAGTAAAGATTGAGTGGGCAAAGAATAAGAGAATGAAAGAATAAAATTTTTAAAGTTAAGCAATGGAAGGTGAAGAGGAATGAAAATTGAGTTAAAGGATCCTAATAAGGAGTAAAAGAAAATTAGTAGAACTAGAAAAGAACCAATAATAAAAAAAAGAATGGAAGAAAAAAGAATGATAAAGAAAAAAAAGAAAGGGAAAGAACACTCCTACAAACCCCAAAAGTTTTAATTAAAAGTTAAAACATAATTCTTTACCACATAACTCTATTTTATGCTATGTTTAACCTGTGCTTTTATCCTTTTAATAATTTAGAACCTCCAAAAAATCTCACACTGTTAGTCAAAGTCCCAACTAGAACTGTTTCAGAAAACTGGTTGTGGAAAGTACATCATGTTCCTAAAAGGTATTTCAAAGTTTCCATCTTTATTTTTTTTGAGAAAAATTGAAAAATATTCAGACATGATGAGCATAACAGCCTGTTGCTATTCCTAAAACTTATTTGATAAATAAAGATAGGACTGACACTTGATCAGAGTTTATTTGATTGGATTGTTTTTGTTTTTTTCCCTCCTACCTGATTAACTACAGAATAAAGCATCTTTGCAGAAGAATGTTACTTAATTTACCTTGAATTTCAACTAAGCATGTAGTTTGGAGAGAGATGTTTTTCAAAAACTTCTTTGTACCAAACCCTCTAACAATACACATTGCCCATTTAGACATGCATTTTCAGTGCTACTTTTCCATATAACAAATGAAAAGTTGATATTTTCCTCATACTATCAAACACAGACAACCCATGAAGCTTGGGGAATGATTGGTTTTGTTCAGTTACTACACCTTCCTTGATGTTCAGCAGTGTTCTTTATGCTGCATCACTCTAGTTTTATCCACTTTTCTACTCCAATTCGTTCTCCAAACACAGCTACCTAGGTGATTATATGGGAATCCAAGATTCTATGTCCTACCAGAAAAGTCAGTGTAGATTAAGAAGCCTCATCCAACAGCCTCAGCTTCCCTTCCTGGCAGCCCTTTCCTTTACTGCAGTTGTACACTTTCTCTTCCAGCACGCACACTCTTCGCAGTCTTCGGACCTTTTCTTGGAAATGCTGTCTTAGCCCCTCACACTTCACAAACTGTACTTCACATTTAACAACCCAATTCAGACAGTAGGTCTTCCAACAAGTGGCCTCCAAAGAATTGCATACGTAACTTTTCTGCATTCATACTGTAGTTTCTACATGCTTCTGCTGAAGCCCATATTAACCTTTATGATTGTTTGTTTACAAGTTTCCCTCTTCTCTAGTAACTTGGTGGAAGGAAGGCCCTTTGCTATTTACCCTGTTTGGTTCTAAAATTCATCATTTATGAGTTAGAAAATGTCCATGGGACACATAATTAACTAATGGACTTTTGATTTCTGAAAATTCTTTTTATTTCATCTATTGTTTCATAGACTTTTTCTTAGTAGGGTTCACTGAATATAATTAAGTATTTAGTTGACATTTTACGATATAATCCTTTTGAAATCCTGATTGTAGATTAGATAATGAGCATGGAATATAAAACATGGGAGTATGTTTTAGGTTGGGCCATATATATATATATATATATATATGTATTCTATAACAATATTTTATCTATGTTTTTATCCATATAAATAGAAATTTCATATATTTAATTTAATATAATGTGTAGGCAATTGTTGTAAATGTGTAAAGTTCTCTATCATCTTCTGATCTTCTAAGTTTTTTTGGCCTCATCCCCAGAGTCCTTGATTTAAGTTACTTTCCTTGTACTTTGCCTCAAAACCCCGTATTTGACCCCATATCTGTTAATCAGAATATTTGGATCCAAATTAATTAAGGCCCACCTTTATTAGATGACTATGAAGTAATATATCTTCCAGACATCAGATGCAGTTGGCACTACCTGATATCCAAAACACATGGGAAATTCAAGGTGTTAGCCTTTCAGATAAAGGTGAGAAACTGGTCGAATACACCATTTTGAATCTTTGAATCAGTGAATAGTTTGTTCATCGTAATACAGCTATAATTTTATTGACGGCTCACTTAGGACTTTAGGGGATGCATATTTGATGCTCATTGTAATCTAGGTTAAAAATGAAATATTAATGTCTTTGAACATTTTTTTATTCAGTGTTTTTACACTTCAATTTGGTGAGCAGCAATTATGGATCACAGTACCATTTCTCAAAAATATATATTTGATTTTCACAATTTAATATGTTTGCCCATTTGAATGAGTTCTGTAGTAATTAAGTGGCTTTTTGCTATGTTGTCAGAGAGCATTGGGTCGCACTGCTTAAAAACCGGTGCAGCTCTGTAACTGCAGCATTAACAACCACAGAGCCACCGTCATGGCAACGTTTTTTAAAAAATGTTAATTTTAGCAGAAGACATTCTATATGCATACTTTTTTTTTTTAAGATTAAGGGTAGCCGGGGCTGGGGATTTAGCTCAGCGGCATAAGCGCCTGCCTTGCAAGCAGGCAGTCGTGAGTTCGATCCCTGGTACCGATAAAAAAAAAAAAAAGATTAAGGGTAGCCTAACTGAAGGAGCTGTAAGAAAGGGCTGAGGCAGAGGCTATTAAGTTATAGGAGACAAAATGTGCAAAGATCTGAGGAGATCGGTAGTCAAACTGAGCCAGAAGCAAGAACATAAAAGGGCCTCAGTGAAATAGAACC
Organism: Dolichotis patagonum; assembly: GCA_004027295.1. Classification (NCBI taxonomy): domain Eukaryota; kingdom Metazoa; phylum Chordata; class Mammalia; order Rodentia; family Caviidae; genus Dolichotis; species Dolichotis patagonum. The sequence continues at coordinate 27,769 of PVJX010017611.1, read as the reverse complement.
CCTGTTCTTATTTGCTGGCTATATTCAGGCGAGTAGTATATTTTAAATTCAACTGCAATTATGTAGGAATATGAAATATTAATGATGCAGAAAACATCATATAAAAATCAGTGGGATACATTTCTATCATTCCTTTACTTATTAATCATTAAGAACTAGTTAATATTCAGGCCTACAGCAGAACAGGCTGGATCTCTAAAACAAATATTGTTGGTAAGTATATTTTTAGTTTAGTGACTTAAACAAAATTATTCTAAATGAAAAAAATTATAAAACTAGCAGAGGTTGTTTTGCCTTCCATTTTATTTTAAAATGTCACAGCTGGGTGTGGTGGCACAAGCATGTAATCTCAGGAGTAGGGAGGCTGACGCAGGAAGATTTCTGTGAGTTTGAGGCCAGTGTGGGCTACACAGTAAGTTTAAGGCCAGATAGAGTTATATAACGAGACCATGTCTCAAAATAAAACACAAACACAGACACACACACACAAAAGAAAATGTCACAAACTACTGGAGGAAATATGAATACTAAGTAGATATTTGATATTAAGAAATTATCATTGGCTTTTGAGGCTGTGATAATGAGATCATAGTTATGTTTAAAGCGGGAAATTGTTTCTTTGAGACACATATACTCAGATATTTACAAAGGAAATAATGTGATGCTGAGTTTACTTTAAAATAATTCAGGAAATTTGAGGAGAGGGAGGCACAGAGGTAATAAAATTGGCCATGAGTCAGTAATCATAAAGCTGGGTCGTGGGAGTTTCTTATATCATCCTCTCTTTTTGTATAGATTTGAAGTTTTTATCATAAAAAGTTTTTAAGTTCACAAGTAATCATTTTCAAAACTCTTTATTAATGACCATCCTTTGAATGTTCGAGATAGTCTTGTCTCTCAGATATCCCCCTGACTTTCACATACACAGAGCTTCTTGGATGAGCCCACCTGAAAGATCATCTGTCTGTCCATTGTCATCTCTCTCCTGTTACCTTCCTTAATGCCTCATACTATGAGTCTCTTCCTGACATTTTATGACATCTTCATTTACGTCTCCCTGACTGGAAGAGAGGCAGCAATTTTGTCTGTCCTGTTCACTGTTGCATTTCATTGGCTGTAATAGTGACTGTCCCACGACAATGTCTCCAATACCAACTCATTAAGGAAATAATGGCCACAAAATAGAACTTTCAGGAGCAATGAGCAATACAAGGAGGGAAAAAGGAAAGTCAATGTATGATATTTTGTCTATCCACGAAGTAACAAAAATCCAAGCATCTGAATACACTGGTGTGTACTCACATTGTCACCTCTTGTAGGTCTGTGTGTTGCTGATGTGCTGATGTTGCAGGTCTACGAAGACCAATCCTCTGTCATAAACAACAATGTTACAGGACTCAATTAGAAGGAGCAATTTCTTACATCAAAACCACAGGAATCTAAGTAAGTAGGCAAGGGCGTGACTCAGTGGCTGAGAAATCTGAAGGTAAAATCATTTCATTTTAATGCACAAGGTATTTAACCATGTTCAGGGGGATGTGAGGGTCAGGGAGATGATGAAGACCTTTCAGATTATAACATATAAAGAAGAAGCTGAATGGAAATGGATATATTTAAATAATCCTTCTTGCCCCAAATGAGTATCATTTTGTACTACCAGATTGTACTTGATCGAACTTGGAATGACAACCTGCCCTCTGTTGGCTGGCTTCTGGTACTCACATTTTCACTGACTATCTGCCAATTGGCTTTCTCATCCATGCCACCAATGTCAGAGAAAATGTCTGTTACGTGTTAGGAAAAAAAAAGTACTTTTTTTTTTTTGGCAGCACCGATGATGAAGCGCACATTGAGTTCTGTCAACCCTTTTTATTTTGAAATAGGCTCTCACTAAGCTGCCCAGGTAGGACTCAAACTTGCAGCGCTCCTACCCTAGCCTCCTAAGTGCTAGGATTACGAGCATGCACTGTCATGCCAGCAAAAATTTAAAAATATGTTTAAGATCTTAAAATGAAATATTTCAATATATTTCCCTAGTGAATTCTGCCTTCTAATAAAAGAGAATACTCTACATGCCTCCTCCTGAAAAAAAAATCAATCATTCTGCTAACATTTAATATCATGTTTCTAACAGTTGATAAATATTTGTGAATACCAAATGCAAAAGGAGAAAAAAGAACAGACTGATAACAAATATGGCATTCATTCTTTTTCTCCTTCTTATTATCAAAACCAAATGTTTCCCAGTTTCCCTTGAATTTAGTTATAGCTAAAACCTAAACCTCAAGGAAATCTGAACTGCACGAGTCTTGCAGGAATGCTACCCACTGAGAGTCAATTCAATGGACAGGTGTCTTGTTTTTGCTTTCTGTTTTCAGCCCTCAACTCAGAAATGCTGGCTGGCGCTTCGGCAACCTTCTGGACCTCAACCCTCTAGGTACCAGGAGAGTGGAACAAAAACTTATCCCTGCCCTATAACATGTAGAAGATCTGTTCCAGCCCTTGACTGCTCACCACTGGATTTCTTTTATGTGAGAGGGAAATAAATGCTTGTTTCGCTTAAGTAATTGTTATTTCAATAGTCTGTTAGAATCTAATTCTAATTAAGATAAAGTCATGCTTAATACTGTTTTTATTGCCTCTAACAAGTAAAATATGTGAGCAGAAATCTATGAGATGCATTTGGTTTGCTATTTCTCAACTCCAGCTTTATGTCATCTTTCCAACTCTTGTGTCCTATTTTCATCACTTGTCTCAAATATCTTGTTTTGTACTTTTTTAATTGTACAAGCAATATATCAACCTATGCTTCTAAACAATTTAGACATTTCTGTATGGATGCTCTACATATTTTCCTTGCCACCAGCATACTTCTCTTATCTGGGCAAGCAGGCCAGTCTGAAGAATACTAACCACAGAGCGTCAAGCCACCAAAGAGCCAGTTTATCCAGTGTTCAACTGCTGAATGGCCGCCTTGCTAACTCTGTCAAATGATTAACTGGAATGGCAGACCAGTTTATCAAAAACTATATTTTTTTAAACTTTTGATGGAGATTTTCCTATGGAAATTTTTTTATTTATGCTGGTTTATACTGGAATTATATTTTGCCAGTTCTGATTTCTTATAAATGCTTTCAAATTTGAACAAAAGTTTTTTGGGTTTTTTTTTTTTTTTTGGTACTGGGAATCGAACTCAGGACCTCATGCTTGCCAGGCAGACACTTAAGCTGCTGAGCTAAATCCCTAGTTCCCGAACAAAACTTTTTTGATGAATTGATGAAAGAATATAAATCTTCAAAAAATTGTCAACATTTGAAATATAAATGCCATTTAAAATATCAGACCCCATCCCATTTGATAAACTGCAACAACAATTGCATTGCACATGAAATGCTGAAATTATAGTAACTAGTTAGACGCAATCAGGATACGTCTTCTTGTCAGCAATCTCAATCTGAAAGGGAAAACTATCAAAGAAATGAAACTGGGAAGCAACAGAATTAGTTTATGCTTGTCTGTCCATTTAACAAATATTATTTGAAACTTTCAACAACTCTTTTAGGTGTACTGAGCAGATAGTTATCTCTTATTTTATAAATGATAAAAATTAACCACGGATAAGACTTGGAAACATAAGCCAACCAAAAAATTTGTATGATAGAGAAAAGAAATAGAAATGAGAGATGAGAGATGGACCAGAAAAAGAAGAAGCATGTTGTCAGAGGAGAACATTGTGAGAAGCAGCAGTGCAATTCTTACAAGGAAATCAGCTGAAGACACACTAAATACATTTTCAAATGAATGCTGATTTTTAAAGTTAAATTTTGGGAAACATCTTTACATACTTGTTTTTTCATTTTTTTCCAATGGAATAAGTTACTAATTTTTATTCTATTAAATGAGGAACATTGTATCTTATTTCAAAATCTTGAAAGGCAAACTTCATGGAAAAGCATTCGGACCTTTTAGGATATTGCTGCTAAAGATTATTACAAAAGAAAACACCCAGCTACTTAGGAGACAAAGGCAGGAAGATACCAAGCTTGAGGCCAACCTGGGCAGCATCTTAAAATCAATAAAAAAGCTTAGGAGGGTAGCTCGGTAATACAGCACTTTCCAGATATGTGTAAGGACCTCAGTTTGATACCCTGACTGCAAAGTAAATAGACAAATTTTAAAAGCTGTGAATTGTTACCAACATATAAAATAGAATTATTAAAATTAAAGTTCAAAACTAACTTATTGATCAAATTTTTCAGGGTTACCCTATGAATTATTAATGTCCAGTTTACAACAAAAAAAATTACAAGACAGGCAACGAAGCAGGAAAATATGGCCCATATAGAAGAAAAAAAGGCACAAAAAACTGCCTGAGGGTGCCTAGACTTAGATTTTCAATATTAGATATTGCAAATATGATTAAAGAATAAAAGAAAATATAAGAATGATGTTTGTAATCCCAGCACTCTGGGAGTCTGAGAGAGGAGGATCACAGGTTCTAGCCCAACCTGGGCAACTTAGCAATTCTGTCTGAAAATAAAAATTAAAGAAAAAAAGGGCTGGGAATGTAACTTGCTATGAATACCCTTGTTCAGGCACCAGCCCCAAAGAAAATGAATAAAAGAATGCTATCTCACCAAAGGAACAATAGCAACAGAGGTGGAAATTATAAACAAGAACAAAAGAGAAATTCTAGAGTTGAAAACTAGGAAAGCTGAAATGAAAAATTCACCAGAGACATTCAAGAGTAGATTTGAGAATATAGAAGAAACAACTGGCAAACTTATTGACAGGTTAATTGAGATGATCTGACCTGAGAAGCCAAAAGGAAAAGAAGAAAAATAAAGTCTCTGCATGTCATTTTGAATACCATAACTGTACCTGCATATGCAGAAAGGGATACCTCAGACACATCATCAAACATACCAATATATGCGTAAAAGAGGTTTCCAGAAGTAAAGAAGAGGGAGAAAGGGCAGGAAAAATGTTTTTGAATGTCTGCTGAATGACTTTTTTTTTCCAAGAGGGTAAAACAAAATAGAACAAAACAGATCAGAAGAAAACAATGTGACACAGGATTTCAAAGCAAGACAATAGGAGATCAACAGTGGCTACCATAATGTCCCTTGTTTTCTTGTAAATAGTTGTCTATATCTTACACAATGAATTCATACAAAACAAAGTAGTATAAAACTGATCAGAACAGAGTAATGAAGGCATTACAGGCTTGTAAAACCAGACAATAGGAAAAATCAACAATGGCTACTATAATGTCTCTTGTTCTCTTCAAAATAGTTGTTCATCCCTTCATGTATGTTGAAATTAAACAATACAAAACAGACTAAAACTCTGAACAAAGAATAAACAGCATTACTGGGGATTTCACAACGTGATGATACAGAATCAGCAATGGATACCATAATGTCTCTTTTTCTTCAAAGCAGCTGTTCATATCATCATGTATAATACAATCAATTCTCACAATTGTTTAGGAGAAGTTCTAGGCATGTATAAGCCTTTACAGGTACATCTATCCTTTCTGCATTCAAGGGGAAAAACAAAACAAAATAATTACTAGAAAAACAAGAAACAAAAAAGACAAATAAATAACAATAGCAAACAGCCCCAAACAATGACAATATAGGCCTTCAGGCAGAAAATTTTTTGAAGAAATAATGATCAAAAATTTCCAAAGGTGATGAAACTCTTAATCTACACCTTCAAAAACATCAATAAACTTTTAAGTCAGTGATGTGTGCCCCAGGTGTCATGTTGGTGGCCAAAAAGAAATTTATGTGATAATTTATGGTTCTCTCGAACTAAGTTCGTTGTTAAGCAACATCTCTAGCTGCACGACTGTTTACGTAAGAATTGTGTTTAGTGGTTTCTACAATTGCCTCTCAATGAAGGACCGTCCTGAGCCACACAAACTCTAGCTATGCCACTACTCCCAGTGTAATAAACTCAAAGAGGCAACACATGGGTACATCATAATGCTATCACCAAGTGCCAAAGACTAAGAGAAAAGTCTTGAAAATAGCAACAGAAAAGTAAGTAGCACCTCATGTTATCAAGGATCTGGGGCAGGGAAAGAGGGAAGCAAACAGTCAACTTAGAAGATAGAAGGCCATAATGGAGTGGTATGAAGTATTAAAAGTGCTAAAAGAAAAGGACTATCCCTCCGGAATTCTGTATATACCGTTACTTTGCTGATTAGAATTCAACATAAAAATTTTAGGAGTCGCACACACTCAGACTATAGTATTAACTATCACAGAACCAGAAGGCACCTGTTCAATGTTACTTATTTTATACTCTTAAAGGTTTCTCATCTTCTTGACATTCCTTGATCACTTTGCCAATACATTCCCCTGCATCATTAGAGAAGGCTCTGTGTGACATGTTGAGAGATTTGTCCTGGGCATCAGATATGAGTTCACTCCCAGCTCAGTTCCTCCAGAGCCGGCTGACTTCATGGGCATCCAGCCTGCGTAGTTGCCAGGTTTCTGAACTCAGAAAGGCCCCATATTTAGTCTAATGCTCTATTGCTGCCGTAAAATTATTAATCATTGTTTTTTATAAGGGAAGTCACCATTCCTTGCCACCTCTTTCACTGTAGATCACTCACAATACTCCCTGACACAGAAGTCCTGATGACATATGGTGTGAGGAAGTGTAGTGAGACTTGGGGTAAAAGCTAGGAAACTGTATTAAATCTACAGTAAACAGCAGGGCACTGACAACCCCAAGAGGCCACGTTTCTGACTGGAACCAGAATCTGTTTTAAGCACAGAAAGAAGACAATAACATGCTGAAAAATAACGAAACATCACACCCATTCTCACTCGTTCTCCAGTGTCAGGCTCTTACACAGAAGAGGAAAGATAGGGCCAACTATAACTTCTTTACCTTCCAGACTTTCCTTATTCATCAATTACCAAAATATAGAGTGTTGTTAAGATAAACATGTCAAAAATAAAATAAAATAGTTAAGTTATTTGTGTGCAGTATTTCTGCTGTTCTGGGAGGAATGAAATGTAGACATCTATATGAACGATGGCATACTAAGTGTCATTTTGATAACTGCACATGAATGAAATGCTCTTACACTTCTATTTAAAACCAGCTTTGTTCAGTATGGAGATGAATGGCAAAATTTATACCAATAATGTAAAATTTTCATTTTTCTTTACTTTCAGTGACATTAAAAATAAAATTAAAAAAACAGCATGACAAGTTAAGGGAGATGATACAGAAGAAAGGAAAAGGCTTTATATTTTAATACCTTAACAGTATTTTTATTCTTTTTTTTAAACAAGGAACTCCACATTTTCATCCTGCATTGTACCCCTCAAATTATATAGATGACCATGTTTCCTTCTTTCTATATGATTCCAGGCTATTTTGTTTGTAGCTCTGATCATCAAAGGATTTATCTGTGAAGTGTGGGTGATACCAAATCATGCCAGCCACTGTCAAGTGGCTTCCAGCAGGTGCCAACCATTGGGGTCAGTGTTGGAGGCTAGCAGCCACACCTAGCCACTGGGAGAGCAACAGCTCCTAGAATTAGATGAAGGAACTTACGTTCAGTGAGACGTAAGACTGAAAATAAGAAATGCGTCATCGGAGCCAAAGGCAGTTCATAGGTTGAGCTTCATTCATTAGACAGTTGCTGGTAGAGAGGGAACAGCTCAGTCAGGTTACAAAATCATGAGCGGTAGGAGGAGTGTGGGCAACTTCTTTTTATACTGTCTGTTTCCTCTGAAGAAAATGTGCTTAATTGCATTCAACCAACACTTGATTTCCTCTTTCAACTTATTATTTTCCACCAACTCCCTACTTCGTACCTTGAAATCCTCTCCAAAAATTGATTAGGGCCTGAAGTGGCCTTTTGGGTCATACTATTCCAGCCCCGCTATTCTGGCAGTTGCAAGAATAGTGTGAACAATGGCTTTCTTCTGTATCTTTCCTCAGTCACCCTTTGGGATTTAAATATAAATTTATCCACAGTGGATTGGGAACCTTATACATATGTAATTACTATTAGTGTAAATATTGATAGATAATGGCACGCTTTTTGTATATTTAAGCACACAGCAGTTGTTCTTGTTGTGTTATGTGGTTTGCCTTTCTTAGGATTCTTTTGTATGAATATACAGTAACTGATTTGTCATTCTGTTGTTTTAAACTGCATCTTAGTTATTGATATTACAAATAATACCACAAAGAGCATTCCTAGATTAGTGGCTTTAAGGTAGTGTGTGAAAATCTTTCTACAGTGTTGGCAAACCTTTTGGAGTTTTCAGTTGTACAAGCAGCCTGCTGTGATACACACGCCAGAGGTTCACCACCATGGAAGTGATTATTTTTCCATTATCCTGTAGTATCTAATGAAGTCTGATGAAATGTTGAAAAGGTAAAATTGGACCTAGATACTGGCACAGAATTAAGAGGGAGCAAGTGGCGCTTCCAAGGTCCGATGTTGATGTCTCAAGTCACTTGGAAGAAGACTTTTTAACTGAGCTAAAGTGGTGGAGACTGACCATGAGAAAAAAAGAGTTTGGTGTGCTAATCAGTCTTCTGGTACTATAACAAATACCTTAAATAGGCAACTTATAAACAGAAAAATTTTATTTTGGCTTACCAATTTGGAGGATCTGTACATGATCAGGCAAGCACAGTTGCTTTTAGGCTTTTAGGCTTTGGGGGACAGCATATCATAGCAGGGGTGAGTGGCAGCGCAAAACCTTTCCCCTCATGACCTGGAAGTGAAAAAGGGGGTAGGATACAAGTATCCCCTTGAAGGGGATACTTCAAGGCCCCAGTGACCATAAGACCTTCCACAATGCCCCATCTCTCAAGGGTGTTACAATCTCCCAGTAGCTCCACTCTGGAAAACAAGCTTTTACTACATGGACCTTTGGGGACACACTAAATCCAAACTATAGCTGCCCACTCTTTGGTCTGATCAACTGAAAATGTTATTTCATTCAGATTTGGGTAAGCTGGTAAAGGGAAGTGAATGGTTCTACAACAATATGTCCAAGGACCTCGGGGTTTCCCATGGAACCTCCCAAAGGGCCAGCTCTGGGTCCACATGGGGCAGACAGCAGGACCTTTCCACTTTTCTTCTCCTACAGCAATTCCCCTCTGTAATGTCCCCATAAGATGTGGTTTTGATTAATATTTTGTGGCTAGATGTATTTCTAAATCCACTTCATACACACACACACACACACACACACACACACACACACTACCAAGACAGTGGACTAATGAGAGACTTGTACTTGTAAGGTTCCCTAACTGAATGTAGCTTGTACTCCAAGGTTCCCTTTCACATTGATGTTAAGGGAAAGCACTTAAATCTGCTGTGTCCTGCAGTGTTGGAGCAGCAGCCCATATATTATTCACCAAAATGAGAGTGCAAATCAATTAAGAATAATATTAAGGCATGAGACAGGGAGGGGCTTCAGCCAAAAACCAGACCAAGGGACAAATAGGCATCACCTAGTACCAGCCTATTTTTGGAAGTAATATGCATGCTTCTCAAGTCCCATTTTAGAATGCTTTAATTCTAAGTAGACACCTCTGTTGTCCCGATGGCCTCCAGACTTAAAATAGAAACATGACAATTAAATAAATAATTATGGGTTACACCACCTGTCCTACACTAGCTGGAGACCAGGAATCTGAACTAGCTGGTAGGATGAATTCTAAAAATGATAACACAATATATTTCTAGTTGTGTCATTCTCTAACCTTTAATATGGCCACCCTCCAAGTCCATTGGTTTTGAAAATCATACACATAAAAGTAATTTGTTATGCATGAAGAAGAGGTCTGTAGTTTGTATTACTAGAAAACTGATTTCTAGATGTTTACCAGATGTGAAATAGCTCTTTAAGAATGTCCATTTGAGAGCTACAAAGTTAGTCCCCTTCCAGGAGCAACTTCATGCCATGACAAAGCCAGGAAACAATCACAATCACATCCAGATACTTGGCTGGAGTAAAGAATGGGGGCATAAAGTCTGGAGAACCAAGCAGGACCTAAGTCAGCAGGGGCTGGCAACCAAGTGAAATCATTCAGGCTCCTTCTCGATGGCAGTGCCATTTGCAAAAAGATTAAATGACTAATATAGTTTCTACAAGATCTGAGATCTTCCTCTTTTAGAAAAGCAGTATTTATACAAAAACAAAGCCAAAGTCTTGCTCACACGTCACATTATATAAATAAAAATTCATTTTGAGCCATGTTTAGAAGACAGATTGGGAATGTTTTTGTTAAACATGATTGAGGCTCTATATACATTGTGGAAATTCTGTTCTGCAGAAAACCTTTGCGATCCACCATTCTTTAAACATTTCTACTAGAGACACAAGCCAATGGTTTGCAGATACCATTTATTAGAATTTACCCTATAGCACAAGCAAGCAAACTTCTTTCCACTTTAAATACAAATATCACCTGTGTTGATTAGAGAGTTCTTGTTCTCTCTTAAATTCCTTTTCCCGAAAATGATGGCAAAAGTACTTTGTTTATTTTAACTTGGCCCATCTTTCGCAACCCAGCTTAATTATTTTACAGATTTCCTTTTGAAATAAATGGGCTAGGTGATCAGACGATAGTGACAGATTTTTGCCATTTCAATGACATGAAATGGCAAAACATGCCATTTCAGTGACATGAAAAAGTCACTTCTGGTGAAATTTACATATCGAGTTCTCCTTTGTGCTCCTGTCTCCTGACAAATTCACTATTAAAGTGTCAGTAAATAGAACCTTATGAATTCAAAGCAAAGAATGCCAGTGAGACCATAAAGAGCTGATTTATACAAATGTTTAGAGGTATCTATTTTATACTGTAAAATGCAGTAAAATTGTATAGAGGTTAGTACTAGTGAAAATAAAATAAAAATGTTCTAATGAACATAAAAATCCTAAAAATAAATTTAATGAAAATCTTAAAATTTTATTTCATTTAAATTTGTTACTAGACTCAGTTGTAAGAAGCTTTGCGAGCCTTGGCTAATTCAGGCCCATTTGAAAGTCACATCAGTTTGAAATTGAATCTGTGTGGGTCTCTGTCACTATGAGAGACAACTGGAACCTTCCAGAGGCCCTTTAAATATGGCATCACATCACAGCAAATGCTCTGCCACAGAAGACACACCAAATAGAAGGAGATTTATGATTTCTAGCCCCAGATTCTCATTTTAGAGTCCTTTTATTTGTAATAATAAAAATAAGTCCCTCAGATATAAATTCCTGTAAAATACCTCCTGTCTTTATCGCTGGACATGAAAAGGTATACTAATCAGATTTTAGTTCTCTTACTTAAAGCCCTCTTCCTAACATTAATAATTAACCAGAGAACTATTTATCCAAATTCTTGAAGCTCAGTTGAAAAGGAAAAGCGTTTCCCAAAAGTTGTATCCATGGTTTAATACCACCTCTAGCCATGGGCCTGTTGCGAATTCTTTGTTTTTTAATCTTTCTGGAGCAAAGTTGGAGTCAGGAACAAACGTAAGTAAAATATTCATTTAACAATTTTCTTGCCATGATGAGTGGAAAAGTAAATTTAACAGATTATGTTAATTTGAAAATCACTTTCCCTTTCTGAGTCCCAAAAGCATCATTTCATTTCTGAATGGGAAAGTGATGGAAGCATTTTCATTTGATGAGTGGCTAACAACATGACAGCTTTTGTCCATTTTTTGTTTATATATTTTTAAAACAGTAAGCAAATTCTTCTTTCAGGAAAGTGAAAGGCAAACCCGAAATCATAATCTTTCTTGGCTTTTACTGCTTATTCGTGTTGGTGTTAGTTTTCTTTGTGTTTTTCCTGGACTACACACAGCTAAGCCAAAGTTACTTGGAGTTGATTCTAAGACTGTGATTTGAAAATTTATTGTTGCAATTACTTCTATGTTTATGAACTCATTCTTTACAAATTTTAGTATCATTGAAATCCTTGGAGTTTTAAACCACGCCTTATAAAAATCAATATCCTACCTAGAAATAATGTCTTGGTACAGAAAAGTAAGTTGATATTATCTAAGGGGGTCTATTTGTTTTATATACAAGGATAAGTCCAGATAGGGGAGGTGGCTGGTTAGAGGTCCCATTGCCAGAGACAAAAGTAGGACATTTATTAAGCCCTTCTGTTTATTCTTTTAGGTTTTTTTACTTGTCATAAACAGCATTTTTCTATCACTCTCTTTACCAGCTGGCCATTTCTTTTTGACAGGCGAGTAGTAGAAACTCATAGAGTCTGAGATTAATTGACTTCACAAGAGTAGAAGAAGGGCTACAACCTCGGGTTCAGAGATTCTTATCTTTCAATTGTGTTACACTGACTTTTAATTGAAAAAAAAGCATTCTCTTGTTTTCTCTGAAAAAGCAAGAGTGTGCAACTTACAACATGCTAATCAATGACTTTTATTGATTGATTCAACAAATATTTATTGAACACCAACCATGTGATAGGCAGTGAGGATGTAACAGATGGGAAAAGACAATTCCTAAAGCTTGCATTCTAGTGGGTGAGTCAAAAAACTAAATGAAAGAATGAATAAGAAGAAAAGGTAGTTACAGTGTATAAAAAAAACAATAATGTAGAATAAGAGGGTAAACCATGGGGAGTACCTAGAAGAGTAGACAGGAAAGGTCTTTTAGGGAAGTGTTACTCAAACAGAATTTGAAGGCAGTGAGGACGCAAACACAAATATCTGGGAGACAAACACACTAGATGAAGGCCAATGTCTTGGTTTCTTTGCTTGCGGCTGAGACAAAATACCTGACACCCAGGTTAAAGGAAGAGAGGTTTATTTGGCTCACAGTTTAAAGACATTTCAGTTCACAGTCAGCTGGCTCCAAGGCAGGGTGGTACGGCAGAGACACATCCAGAGGAGAAACACTCACGACAGGTAGAAGGTGGGAAGGCGCCAAAGCAGCGAGGCAGTGAGGCGGCAGCAGCCCTCCCTCTGTTCCGTGTGTTCTAACCGGACCACACACTGGAGGGTGGGCAGTACCCACACCCAGCATAGGCCTCCCCATTATCGACACCCAGAACTATGCCAAACCAATCAGTGAACTAATTCAATAACCATGTACCCTGGAGCACAGTGTCACACACTAGATCCAGCCACCTCTGAAAAGCCTCACCTGTGACTGCATGAGGCTTTGGGGGACATCTAGACACAAGCCATCTCGCTCTGCAAACTCTGGCCTGATCCTCTGCAGCCACTAAAAGGAAATAACTATGACATGCTTCCTATGGATGATACATCATAAGGACCGAAGTTTATATGAAGGATGGTCCCCAGAGCCATGGCTTAAGGGCTGTTAACCACCTAGTATTTTATGCCTCATCATTGCCACCAATAGACAATGAAAAACAATATCAAACTGGAAAACCTAGAGCCTCTAAGAATATTGACATTGACACAGTTTTTATTCCTTGATTTTTTCTGAGTGCAAAATGCTGCATAAATTCAGTTCAAAATGGCTGTTAAAGTTGTTAATTCTGGAAACAGACTACTCACAATGAGTTCTTAACTTCTAGAACTTACCTTGGGCAAGCTTATTATTAGCTTGTTCATCTTTGTATGGGAACAGTAAGGCCTTCCTCTCCAAGCACATAGATGTAGCAACACAATGAGCTGTATGTATAGAAAGTATTTAGGGGGCCGGAGGTTTAGCTCAGCAGCGTAAGTGCCTGCTTGACAAACACGAAGTCGTGAGTTCGATCTCCAACACACACAAAAAAGTATTTAGAAGCTGCCTAGCACACAGTAAGGCTTTAGTAAATATACCTTGTTACCATTCCTCATTGCCTGTGGTTCCCTGCTAAGTACGTGTGTCAGATGATGGTTAGAAATCTGAAGTCTCAGGTTCTGGTAAGTGGCTCTCCTTTAGTTGTGTGCTTTAAAGGATTTAACTGTTGCCAACCTAATTTATTGCTACTAAAAACTTGCTGATTTTTGAAGGTTTTAAAGTGCTATAATGTTGCAGGAGCCTGCAAAATTCTTCTAGGGTATGTAAGTAGTGAGTGTGGACCCCAAGCCTCGTTAATTACCATGCCTTTTTGGATTGATAATTCTTTTTCTTTGTAGCAATACACAGCTATCACTACTCAAATTAGATAGTTTTGGGGTGTATTATCACTAATCTAGTTGATATTTGTAAGTTTTCATTTAATGAGACAATGAAACAATCCACCCCTTTCAAAATTTGTTTTGAAAGCTTGTATAGATCTAGTTCCATTGTTGTATAAAATGCATTAAAAACAATATTGAGACAACAGTCTATGGTTTGGCAGGTACTTGTGACCTTCGCCTTAGTGCTATGCATAATAATTGAGAGACACCTGACTATGCAGCCCTGGTTCATTCAAATAATAAGTAACGTGGCCTTAGTCAAATTAACTTCTGATCACATAGCAAATAGGAATAATAGTGCTACCTTACTGACTTATTCTAAAGATTAAAGCTATTCTGCATAAAGTGCTGACATGAGTTCTGATATACAACTACTCAGTTACTGTTATTATTACTGTTCAAGGCTGCTGCTGCTGCTGCTGCTGGGTTCCTTCAGGTCCTCTATCATTCACTATTTTCACTTCAGATGCATCCATTTTCAAATGTACATGTATTCTATCTTGTCTTTAGCCACTCACCAATACAATGCAAAGTCTTAGTGAAATTAATGGATCTTATTATTTACTGGCTACTAAGCATGCTGTGTGCTTTCATAAACATGCTTTTATGTAAACCTAGCTACAGCCCGATATTTTAAAAAATGATATATTCCACAGGCGTATTATTTTGGCCTCAGAGATTAGTGACTTTTATTTTAATCACTCAGCCAGCAGATGGCAGAGCTGGAGTTCTAGTGCCTGCGTTACTTTTTTCTTTATTGAGGGAGAAGAAAAAAGAAGAAAGAAAGAAAGAAAGAAAGAAAGAAAGAAAGAAAGAAAGAAAGAAAGAAAGAAAAGAAAGGAAGAAAGAAAGAAAGAAAGAAAGAAAGAAAGAAAGAAAGAAAGAAAGAAGAAAGAAGAAAGAAAGAAAGAAAGAGAAAGAAAGAAAGAAAGAAAGAAAGAAAGAAAGAAAGAAGAAAGAAAGAAAGAAAGAGAAAGAAAGAAAGAAAGAAAGAAGAAAGAAGAAAGAAAGAAAGAAAGAAGGAAGGAAGGAAGGAAGGAAAGAAAGAAAGAAAGAAAGAAAGAAAGAAAGAAAGAAGAAAGAAAGAAAGAAAGAAAGAAAGAAAGAAAGAAAGAAAGAGACCAGCTTACAGTTCTAGTCAACATTATTAAGTCCTTCTCGGCTGCAGGAGGACCAGGGGAGGCATTATTACTGCCTTCCTTAGAGTAACCCAAACCCCAAGCTCTGTTTCTTTGCTCTTAATTCTAAATTATTCTTTCTTGGAAACTATGCTGAAATTATCATAGATCAGAAAGTAAATTTTTATTTTAATATTTTTAACTTGAAATAGCCCATTTTAAATTGAGTCTCTCAAGGGTAAAGAAGCACATCTGAAGTAAAAAAAATGTTGTACAAAGATACTGCAACTTTTCTTTTTCTCTTTCAACAGATACGTCATTTCAGCATCAAAAGTATTGCGAGTTGGAGCATCTGAAAATATTGTAATTCAGGTTTATGGATACACTGATGCATTTGATGCTACAATCTCTCTTAAAAGTTATCCTGATAAAAAGTTTAGTTATGCTTCAGGTTATGTTAATTTATCACCAGAAAATAAATTTCAGAGCTCTGCCTTCCTAACAGTATGTATTTATCCTTCATTTTCTTTATATGTGTGAAGTATTTTTTATAAAAACATGAACATTCGAATACTGATAATGTAGAGATTTCATCATTTGTACCACCCTTTCACTGTGAGAGTAGATGTTTACCAACCTCTAGTAATAGTGAATCAAGCAGAAAGTTCTAAACAGAATCATGTCTTCTGGGCCAGGGATGTAGCTTAGTGGCATAAGCACCACTGAGCACAAAGTTCTGAATTCAATTCCTGGTACCAAAAAAAAAAGAATTCTGTCTTCTTTTTGAACAATGTATGTCAATGTTCACATTCTTCCTCCCAGAAAATAAAATTGTGCTAATGTGAAAATGTGTGGATATGAATTAAAAATACTTTGTTGCTATGAAAATTATCATTACAGAGGAATTAGAGAAATATGATTATCAATGTTGATCTGTGGTACATTATAAAAATTCATGGATGCTATTGAATGTTTATTTAAACTCCAATATTCTACAATTATACTCTTTAAAACTAATAAAATTATTAACTACTAAGTTAAGTAGTTTTCACTACTGTAACCCCTAATTAATAGAACAACTTTGATCAAATAACTTCTATTTACATACTATATATTATACATTGCTTAGAGGCATGCTTGCAACTGATTTCTTATTTCAAATTCTGATACTTAAAGAAAAACAAGAAAAATTAGAGAGTAACAGACTTGGAACAGGGTTTGTTGTTCCATGGGACCAGTGTTTCTCTAAAGTGAGTTCTTTATTTATAAAAGAAATTAAAAATCAAAATTTTATATAGCTTAAAGTTAAAACTATATTGAATTTTAAAATGTTTTGAATTCATTTTGTAAGCTTATTTTTATTTTAATTATGTAAAAGTAATACCCATAAGATTATACCTAATTTTAGATTTGTGTACGCTTTAGTCACATTATAAGTGATTTTTTACAAAATTATAAATAATAACTATAAACTTAGAGAGTCTGCCATATCTTTTATCCCTTATAAGTAATCTAAAGATATTCTAACCAAACATAGGAATTCTTTCATTACTGTTTTTATGGTAAATATCCTGGTATCTTAACAAATACTTCCATTGATTAGTGAAAAGTTAATAAAGGAGAGGAGACTCATATAAATTAATACGTAGTATAGGCTTTCAATTTTCCTTTAATGTTATAAAGTATCTTTCTTTGCCAAATATTTGATATCATGCCGCAGTCTTTAAGTGTAAGTCCACTGAGTGAAGTGTCAAATCTTATTTACTAGATATTACACTT
This sequence comes from Dolichotis patagonum, assembly GCA_004027295.1. NCBI lineage: Eukaryota > Metazoa > Chordata > Mammalia > Rodentia > Caviidae > Dolichotis > Dolichotis patagonum. The sequence goes on along the minus strand of PVJX010017611.1, from coordinate 10,708 downwards.
TAAACAAATCATCTTTGCTCTGTAGTTTTTTTCCTTAAAAGCGGAAAGAGAATTTAGAGACACTTGGAAAGCAATTTGAGTGCAGAATAAATGTGAATTTTTTACTGTTTTCCAAATTTCTATGATAAATTCACATACCTAATCCTACAGCACTTGGTTTTAGTGATTAACTGTTATCCCTTATTTCCAAAGCCTAAATTTTCATAAGAACAAGTTTTTCCCCTTTTCTCAAGTATCATTATTATTAAAGTCGCATGTCATTGTACATAAAAGGGACTTTTGCATTTACATACACAAATTGGAAAGTGTGTGTCCACCCAGTGAAAGCAGAAATGAGTGATATAATACTAACTGTCCAAGGCAACACTTAAGAGGTCGCCTAAAGGGAATGGATAGGGCGAGGCAATCCAGTGAACTGATTAACTGAAGATTTCATATGAGTTTCTACAGTAGTAGTTTTATTAGTGTGTATAAAAATTAGGAAACATAGAACCAAAAAGACTTTCAATTACTGAAAGCTAAATTTTGTTTAAGATAATAGACCCTGAGCTATGAACATTAATTTGCCTCTCTCTCCTGTATCACTTTTTACAGACTCATTTTTATTCTACTGAGAGTAAAATGGTTTCTGGAAAGTTGATGTGTTTTATAACCTTAGAATTAGTATACTCTTTCTCATCGATGTTTTCACTTACAGATACAACCTAAACAGTTGTCCGGAGAACAAAACTCTGTTTCACATGTGTATTTGGAAGTTTTATCAAAGCACTTTTTAAAATCAAAAAAAATGCCAATAACCTATGACAATGGATTCCTCTTCATTCACACAGACAAACCTGTCTACACTCCACACCAGTCAGGTAGAGTGTACGATTTTTTTCCTATGGGAAGGGGTGTCTAGGGAAATTGACACTACATTTAGTTTTTAACACCTAGAATAGAATAGAGACAGATTTCCACCTTGCTTTAAAGATATTGAACTCCCAAGAACTTTTATATTTTCCAACAGCACTTTTAATTTAAATGTATAGAGAAATCACTAAATTGCAAAATCAGTTACATTATCCGCAATATCAGTTACTTCCAAGCAGGAAAAGAGAAGCTTTATAAACACTGTCAAATGTTGTCAGGACTTGCTTATGGAACAAGTGAAGACATAATTGCATATACAGCAAAATCGTTTATTATACAACAATGTTCATGAAAAATTTCATTGATTCTGAAGATGATCCCCAAATTGGGAAAATAAATCTAACCCAGTGGGATTAACTATTTTAGCAAAGAATAAACTAGATCAAAGAAATGTGTGGGTATTAATTTCCAAGGGGCATCTGCCAAAGGGAGTGCATGACTTTACCATTCTTCTGTGAGGAATGAAAAGGGTAGTGATAGAGGAATGCCTGGATTTAAAGCGTGTGATCAAAATACACGGTGAATATTTAAATTTTTCAAAAATTTATTATGGTAAAAGAGACACTGCCGTTAATTCCCCTAAAAACACTCTCCCACACTTTGAACACACTTATCCCATCATTCCTCCCATTCTCTGGAGCAGTTCTAGAAGTTCTTTTCATGAGTGTCTTTATGAGAGGTGATAAAAGAAAAATAATTCCATGAGTCTGCTGCAGAGTACTTGCCAACAGAAAGGCAACTTATAAAAACATTACAGTGTTTTATTCACTACATCTGGTACCCTGTGACTTCTGGCTCTTCCCCAAAGTCATGATGACCAGAAAAGATAAATGTTTTGAACCCATTCAGGACATTGAAGCAGCCATGACAGCAGCAAGACACTCAGGCAAGAGAACTGCGTCAGAATGGTGGCATAAGTGTGTTTAAAGCAAGGAGGAGCATTTTCAGGGAGGTTAATGGCAGTGTGTTTTTAAAAATTCAATATTCATCATGTTTTTATCACACTTCGTATTCTGAATGAACTGAAAGACACAGAAAAGTATGAATGCCGCCGGTCATCACATGTATGTGTTTGCAAAGCCTCCAATTCCCTCATCTCTCTTTTTTAACATTATGGACTTTAGAGCACATCAGAGGTGGAATTACGAGAGACCTGCATGTGAAAGGGGAAGACTGACGTTTCACTAATTATATTGATTGGGGAAGGAAAGAGAAAGGGACCAGCAGGTTTTGTTGCGAAAGTGCACATGGTAGAGAGCCGCTGAGTGTTGGCGCTCCTGATGACAGCAGCGAGGCTTCCTGGGACTCTGCCTTGAGCGTCTCAGCAGCAGCTCCTTGCAATCAGCTCCGCAAGGAAGGCCTAGAGGTCATGGGGATATTGCCATCAGCTTAGAATATTATTGCCACAATACTACCATGTCTTGGTTACAAGAAGATGACTGGGTATACAAGGCAATAAATTTGGGTCCTCTGAAGCTTAATCATACCCCGAATCAAGCATAAGCTCACTCTTCCTCCTCCTATATTAGAGAACGCTCTGCTGATTGAGGCCCATTCACACTACCTACAACCTAATTAAATACTGATCCAATATTCAGAGCCTGAAACCTTTCTTAGTTGTCAAGGCTGTCCTTAAGGACATCCTCACTATTATTTATAAGGACTTTAAGAGAATGAAGTAGTCTCGTCTTTTCTTACAGTAGAGGAAAACCACAGGATGTCCTTAAAATACTGTTGGCACATTCTCCAGGGGTCGTTAAGTACAGTGAAAAGCAGAGCCTGGAACCAGAATACCTAGGTTCAATTCTGAGCCTGGGCTGTTATTAGCTCTGTGATCCCATATCAGTTAGACTCTCAGAGACCCACTTTCCTGATTTGTAAATTAAAGAGAATAATATAATTTCCTCCTACAATTGTGAAAATTAAGTGAATTCATATATATATAAGGGTGGGGCTTAAAATAATGCCTAACAAATAATAAGCACTAGTATAGTATTTTCCATTACTACCTAATCTATGGAATGGTGCAAAGCCTTTTTTTTTTTACACAAAAGAAAAGAAATTATTTAAAAATAACTTTTAAAAAATTGATGTCGGGTGTGGTGGCACACATCTGCAATTCCATCGAGAGGCTGAGGCAGGAGGATTGCCATGAGTTTGAAGCTAGCCTGGGATACTTAATGAAGTCAAGGCCACCCTGAATTATATAGTAAGACCCTGACTCAAAAAAAGTGATTAAGTCTTACTGCTCATAGTTCTAATGTCCTGACGCATTTAATCTGCAGAGCCTTGAGGGATTTTTAGTGCACCCACCTTTAGGACACAGGTTTAAGTTTCTAAGCCTGTATAAGATAAAAGATGTTAAGCTATGGACCCAAGTACCTCAGCCCTCTTCCCCACCCTCATCACCTACCACATTCCCGCATATGGAGACTCAAGATTCTGAAGCAGATCTCAGTGCAGTTGCTTTCTCCACCTTTCCTCCTCCACGTAGTTGCCTGGGAATTGAATGTGCTGTTATCGCTGCCCAGTACTCCGTTCTGCCGTCCTTTGCCTTGTTAACTCATACACCAGGCTTTAGGTGCTCCCAGGACCCTGTGGAGAGCAGGCTTTTCTGAGCTCACTCACCACCACTTCAGTTCTGTCTCTGTCTCTGTCGGTTGGTCTGTCTCTCTCTCTCTCCTTCCCTGTTTCTTGGTAGTTTCAGAGATCCAACCCAGGGGCTGCACCACTGAGCCCCATCTCCCACTCTCTCTGCTCCACTTTCAGGAAGCCAGGCACATGTCCTTTGTAACGTTTCCCACTCTTAAAATCTCACCTGCACTTCTCTTTGCCCCTCTTCTCCACGAAAAAGGCATCTGTGCCTCCTTTCTCTCACTACTGTTTCTCAGCACCTAGCGTGCTGCCTGGACCATGGATGGAATTCAACAATTTTTTTAACTTAATAAACCCTATCTTTAGCAGGCAAATTGCATTAACCTTGCCTTTGCTAATAATCATTGCTGTGAAGACAAGATTAACGATCTTAACTTAAACACAGACTGGGTTAGACAAATACAAGTCATAGAAATAATAATAAACATTTATTGATTATTTTTATGTGCTGCCCTCTACAAAAGCATTGTTTCCTTCAGCACCTACAACAACACTGTGGAAACAGGCTAGGATTCCCATGTTGCCAATGAGATAACTCAGGTGTAGAGGGATTAAGTACCCAACTCAAGGTCACATTAGAAAGTAGAAGAGGCAGGAGTTTTGGATTCCAGGGCCTGCCCTCTTAACTTTGGTGGCATTTGGCCTGTGTCACTTTCCCAGTGATGCTCAGGCCTGGCCAGGGCGTGTCATAGGCAGGAAGGAAGAGTCAAGGTAGAAGACAGGCATGAGAGAAGGCAGAGCGCAAACTACGGGAGATACACTGAGCAGGTTGCTTTTATCTGTGGTCTTAGTAAAGTCCGTTTTTTGGAGGGAGCAAGGTTTTGCACTAAGGTACAACTCCACCCCTTTTTAAAATTTTTATTTTTTCTCTTGAGATAGGGTCTCACTGAATGACTATTATCCAGTCTAGGTTTGAACTTGTGATCTTCCTGTCTCAGCCTCCCAGAGTGCTGGGATGACAAGTGTACACCACCACACCCAATTTTAAATTGGATTTGATATAGCTTCTTCATGGAGCCTTGTGTAAAATACTGACGCTCTAAAAAGTATTGAAGTTATAATACCATCACTTCTGTTTTATTATGTGGGCAAAGTTTTAGACATGGAATGATTTGCACATTAGCAAAACCCTGAGAAATTACACTGTGTCATTGAAAGGGACTGGCTTGGTGTGTACCAAACAGCTATGAGCAAAAAACTAAGCAGAGGCTTTGGTTTAAAAAGTAAGGATCTATTAATTGACAGAAAGAAATGAAAGAAAACAGCACTGAGTCCTGTCATTACTCACTTACCAGTGAGAGAAATATCTTCGGATTTGCTCAATAACTACAACAAAACTATATAATTCAAAGCTGCCTTTGGTAGTAAGAACTAATTTGGGGTCTTGTTGATTTTTGTAAGTGAAAGAGAGTAAAAACGTCTGAATCAAATGCCCAGGTTTCCGTTAACAATTTAATCCTGATATAAGACAATATTTTATGCTTCCAATTATCACTATTTAGCTACTATGAGATTCATGATAAATAATGGCTTAATTACTGAGACAGCTAATGTGGTAGCATGAATGTCTTTCAAAAAAATTTTGAGTGTATTTCACAAAGTAGATTCTACTTTATTTTTTTAAATACTGGATTACATTCTACTTTAAATTGACCAGAAGTAGCTCTTTAAAGGAATGCCAGGGGATTAATTTTAAAATAATAGTCATAAAACAAGAGACAATATGACAGACAGTGAAGATCTCTGGTTGTCTAGCTTTGAAATTTATGCTTTCTTATGCCCCATTCTGTTCTGTTTTGTTGTGTTTAATTTTACTCCCTTTAAAATAAAATTTTTTAAAAAGTCATGTACATGTCTACAAACTAATATTTTTCTTCTTTATAATGTGTATTTTTTGTGTGTGGATTATGTGTTGAAGTTTTTTTGGGGGGTACTGGGAATCAAACTGTGTTGAATTTTTAAAATGAAATTTGTCTCTTGTAAGGGTGATTGCTTTAAAAATCAAAAGACCTTGTGTTTAACAGTTTTTTATGATATCAATTATTTTTCCAGTAAAGGTTAGAGTTTATTCACTGAATGATGACTTGAAGCCAGCCAAGAGAGAAACTGTCCTAACTTTCATAGTAAGTATTTTATGTAAAGAGCACTTAACTCATTCTTCTGGACAAATGTCTCATTCCATCACTTTTCCTCTCACGACACTCAACTGTTCAATGTTTCATAAGTGGTTATTATAGATCAAAATGAATATAGTTGTGCAGAGCTATCCTTCTACAAATGGACATCTGCAAAAAACCTCATTAAAATGAAATTTTGCAGTTTGAAGAATTTTGAGGTAAATCATGTAAGTATGTCCCTTGGTGACTTCTTTTTTAAATGAGCACTCTGCAATCAGTAAGAAGTAACTGAATATTTATTTTGCACAAGATTTTTTATTTGTATAATTTTAGATAAAGAATTATGCAATCCAGAGACTGGGCAGGCGGATCGAAAGTTCAGAGCTGGCCTCAACAACTGTACAGACAAAATTGAATGAGTAGGGAATGGAGTAAGTGAAGAATCCTTGAGCTGAGTCGTAATGAAAAGAATTGATGTAAGTTGCTTTAAAACAGTGAAGGCTGTCTTTCATCAGAAACAGCACGAGTTAATCTATGGGAAGAGGAAGAGGTAGAAAATTAGAATCTTTTAAAAAGTAAGAATAGTAAATAAAGTGGCTGAATAATAGGAAGTTTGGAAGAGAACCAAGGAGAACCAGCATGAGCTCAGACCCTTTTTTTCCTGTGGAAGAATTTCACAGATGTCACAGATGTGGACATCAGCTCTTTATCCCTTGTCATGTGGTTGAACTCTAGGGAAGCACAACCCTGGCATCACAGGCAGAAGAACAGATGCTAACCGTCCCCTGTGACTCCTCAGGGAGCAGGCTGAGGAAGCTGGTCCCAGAGCCACAGGATCAGGATGCAGGAAGCAGCCTGAAACTTACTGGAGAAAGATCATCTTGAAAGGACTGTGCACCGCTGATAATGGAATTATAGAAGGACACTTAGCTATAAGTGCCACTCCTTGTTCACAATAGGCTCTTTTAAGTTTTACAGTTTGTAATTCAAGAAAAAAACATACCTTAAAATTCCCACTAGGAATTTTAAGTCATGGTAAGTGGTGCTAAGTCCTTTAGCCAAGGCTAAACAGGACTGCCGCGTGTAGTTCTAAGAAGGTCGAAGCCTCATCTTACCATCTGCTAATTCAAACACAAAGGGAAGCGTATGGAAAAGCTTTATGAGCGCTCTCAAGTTTGTTTAGCCATTTAGAGAGTTGTAGCAAACTCAAACCGTCCATACTGTATATTTATCCAATGTCTAACTAAAAAACTCATGCTGTCTAACTAAAAATATAGTTTAGAGAACATTCATTTTGGATAGCTTCAAAGCAGCATAGAAAAAATTAGATTCTGATATTTATAAAGCCTGCTAATTTTACATTAGTTTCATTAAAACCATCTGGGTTAACTGTTGTTGTTTATATTTTGTTACACTTCTTTTTAAAACATGCACAAGACAGTGGACCTTCTTCTTCATAAAGCGGAGAAAGCGGGGGAGGTTCCAGTAAGAGGGAGGGAAGAGGCTTTAAGGGCACTTTGTCTTTCATAACATTTAATTGAATGTTATTGTTCAGTTTTTAAATTGAAGGTATATTTCTTTGTAATAATTTTTCAGGTCAAAAAATTACATAATCATTTAAACTTTTTAAAAGGCTGTAGGCTTTAAAGGCTGATATGTGGGTTGAAATCCCTACCCTCAAAAAAAAAAAAACAGTTGTGTGTTAAAATCTTAACTCCCATGCAGCAGTGTTGATGGCAGAGACTTGCTGGAGGTGTTTAATTCATGGGGCTCTACCCTATGGATCAATTAAGGGAGAAGTTAGCTCTCTGGAGTGGCTTTGTCCTAAAGGTGAACTCTCCCGTGGGCTTCCTTGCCCTTCCACTATTCACCCATGAGCTGAAGTAGGACCAGGGCGCTGCCACATGCCACCTTGAGCCTTTTAGACTTCCCATTCCCCAAGCCAGGCGTCAAAATAAACCTCTACCCTTTATCAATTACCCATCCTCAGTATTCCTTCATAGCAACAACAACAAAACCAACCAGCTAAGACAGTGCTGTTTGTTTTTATTCCCAGGACCCTGAAGGATCGGAAGTTGACATAGTAGAAGAAAATGATTACACTGGCATTATCTCTTTTCCTGACTTCAAGATTCCATCCAACCCTAAGTATGTACAAGTAATTTGTTAAAAAAAAAAAAAAAAAAAAAAGTTTTCTAAAAAAAAGTGTATCTGAAACTTCCGGTTGTTAAGCAGATATGTGATCACAGGGAGCCACCCAGTGTTAACAAGGAGTGAAACAAGTATGGATGTGTAAAATCTTTTGGTAGACTCAGTTCCTGGCCAATCAATGAACAGAAAGAGAAAAACAAATTCACGATAATAGATTTAAGTTAATTCTGCACGGAATGCCTGTATTCGCTGTTACTTGAGAGGCTGGAGCAGAACCATGTGAGCCCAGGAGTTTGGGGTTACCTTGGGTGCCATAGTAAGAGCCTGTCTCCAAAAACAAAGCACAGAAAAATCCCAATACTTGTCACCTATACTCATTGCATATAAAAACAAAAATTGGAAAGAAGCAGAATGTAATCCCTGGGCTTCTTTTTATTAAAACAATCAACTTCTGTCTCTGAAGAAATCTAATTGACTGTTTGTCTAAATGGCTGATCCTTGCTGTGAGTGTAGGAAATAAGGTTCTCTATAGCCTTTGTTTGCATGGACTCCCAGAAGGCACTGTCCAAGGCGGAAAATGTATTTTCAGGGCCATTTCTTCCACTGGCCTCACATGAAAGGATTTAAGAGCGTGTTTTAAAAGGATTCAATTCAATGTATATTTAACAAATAGATTCCTACGTCTCTAAAGCACAGTACGAGTGAGAGGTTCAAAATAGACTCAAAGAACCCACAGTTCCTTCTTTCACAGAGCTTAAAATAGAACAGGATAAATAAGGCCAGGATCCCTGCAAATGACTGCAATATAATTCAGTGTGCACTATTTTCTGATCATTTTTCTTCCGATATACAGGAGAGGGTTTTAATTCATTATACTAAATTTTTTTAACATTTTGGGTTGAAATTGGAGAATATACACAATTGGAGGAATTTAAAAATTGTGCACTTTTTAAAGAATTTCATATGGTTTATAATACAGACCTGGACCTACTGTTTCACTGCTGTCATCTTCAACTTCATCTTGTGCCATTGCCCCACAACAGACTCTGGATCGGCAAGGGGCGTCTGTCCCAACACGTGCTTTCTTGCCTCCGTACCTGTGCTGTGGGTCCTCTGCTTGGAATGGGCTTCACTTTGCTTCTCTCAAAGGACATGCTGCCTTTGCAAAAAGGCGATTCTGCGATGGGTCCAGTGTAACCCTCAATTGCTTTTATTCTCTGTCTCAGCACTTTATGCATTTGCTTCCTGACATTTCTTTCCATGTTGTAAATGCTTCATAATTTGCTTGTCTTTTTATTACCTCACTAGACTGTAAACTTCTTGAGGACAGAAGCCGTGCCTATATTGTTCACTGTAATGTTTCAGCATTTCAACACAGTGGGTACTTGGTCAATACTTGTTGATCGATGATGATGATGATAATGATGATTGTCATCATTTAATGTTAACATACTATAATGGAAGGATTCATCTGCATGTTAATCATTATTTCATTAATACAAATGATTTCAAAATCACAATATCTTAAATCATCAAATAAATATATTAGAGATTTGTGAGCCTGAAAGAAAAGAGCACTGGATTAGAAATAAAGACAATTAATACATAAGAAACACTAATTATGTAATATTAGCAATTATTGACTACAGAGACAATCTACATGGTAGGTGTTATTTTCCTCATTTCACAAATGAGGTGAAATAACTGGTCCGGATCAACCTGATGATAAATGGAAAAATGAGTATTTGAATTCCCATGGATCATTACCTTTATGAGGACCATAGCCTTTCTGTCTTGTTCATCTTTTATTTCCAGTGCTTACTTTAGTTTTCAGTAACTATTCTTTTATTTAAAAAGAAAACAGAACAAAACAAATAAAATAAAAAAAAAGGGTAGCAACAATACAAAATTCCAAGGAAAAAAAGAAAAGAACAAAAAATACTAAGAAGTCATTACTTGATAACTTACATACTGTCATCTTGGAAATAGTTGTTTAAGTTACAAAGTTAGAACATACAAAGTACACATTCAAACAACGAGACTGTTAACAGTTCTGCTCCGTGATCTAACAGAAACAGTAATATGGTCATTCATCTTACACACTTAAACATACATGCAATTATATCCTTTAGAGTACTTTATTTTCCTTTTTTACAGTAGCAATTATACATTTTGAGTTTTATTACTTCTACATTTCCTATTACTTTTTACACTAGAGGCACAATGCGATATTTATAAATATGATTCTTATTTATTTCACTAATGAGGATAGTTTCAAGTTGTCTCCATTTACCTATGAAGGCCTCAACATCATCCTTCTTCATAGCCAAGTAATACTCCATTGTACAAAAATACCACACCTTTTTCAGCCACTCTGCAGTTGATGGGCATCTTGGTTGTTTCCAAGATTTAGCTATTACAAATCGTGCTGCTATGAACATGGGTGCACATATATCACTGTGATATGACCTTTTCAGTTTTTCTGGGAAAATACCCAGGAGGGGAATAGCTGGGTTGAATGGAGCTTCCAGTCCTAGTCTTCTGAAAATTCTCCATACTGATTTCCACAGTGGTTGCACTAGTCTATACTCCCACCAACAGTGGAGCAGTGTTCCTTTTTTCCCCCCACAGCCTCGCCAACATTTGTTATCAGTTGATTTCTTGATGGCTGCTGTTCTTTCAGGGGTGAGATGAAATCTCAATGTTGTTTTAATTTGCATTTCTCGAATGACCAGTGATGGTGAACATTTCTTCATGTATTTATTTGCCATTTGTATATCTTTATCTGAGAACTGAGTGTTCATCTCAGATGCCCATTTTTGGAGAGGGTCTTTGAATTTGGGGGGCTTGATGTTTTTCAATTCTTTATATGT
>PVJX010017610.1:0-38022 GCA_004027295.1 Dolichotis patagonum | reverse complement strand
AAAAAAAAAAACTAAAGAGAGACAAAAGGTTTATTTGGTTCACAGTTTGTAGAGGTTTGAGTACACAATTGACTGGCTCCAAGGCAGGGTGGCACAGTACAGGATCATGGGGGAGAAACAGTTCATGGTGGGCAGAAGGTAGCAAAACAAGCAATGGAACAAGCACAGATCTTTCTAGCCCTTATATCTTATCCAGGATACTTAGGGTGGTAGCAAACACACCTTTAATCCTAGTGCCCTTTATCCTAGCATTGCACCCTGAATCAATCCCAGCACCACACACTCTAGATCCAAGTACCTCAGAAAAAGCCCCACCTATGTCTGCATGAGGCTTTGGGGGGACATCGAGACACAAGCCATAACAGAATTGGACAGGAGCAAAGAGCAGAATGTCCCTGGCAGGGAGCTGACCTTTAAACTGGATTTTTAAGAGCTGAGCGAGTGCAAAGGGGGAAAGCAAATACGCTCCAGGAAGAGAGCCCAGCAGGAGCAAGTGCAGGGTGTCACGGGCATGGGGATCTTGAGGAAAAAGGTGAGTTTCACATGTCTACGGTAAGGCAGGTGGGATTACAGAGGTGGTTCAAGGCTGGCTGTGCTGGTCTGATGTCCTGGGTTGCAAGAGACAGAAAACTCAATACCAAGAGGTTTAGATGGAAAGGAAATTTGTTGGCTGAAGAATCTGAAATTGTCACTCTAGGGATGCAGCTCATGCCATCAAAACTTGGTCTTTCCAGCCCTCTGCTCTTCCCTGGGCTGGCTATGGAGCAGTGTTGCCTACTTTTCAGAGCTCCAGGATGACATAGTCCCAGCCCCAAGCTCAGTGGAAAGGGTTCATTCTGACAAAGCTTTACATAGACAGTTCTGGAATTAAATCTCATTGGATTGAGTTAATTCATGTGACTGTGCCTGAACCAATCACTGTCTGGGAGCAGCACAGAACACTCTGATAGGCCAGAATGGTGTGTCACATGCCTGACCCTAGGCCTGAACCTCACCCAAACGATGTGGACTGAGAGTTGGAGTAGGAATAAAGGTTGGAGCGCAGGTGGAAAAGTTGCTAGGTGGGCAATGCCGATAGCCTGAACTCTGAGATGGTGGTCCTCCCAGCAGTGGGGAGCCAGCAAGGGCTTTAACTTGGGGGCTGGATGGTTTGGGTTGGGCTTGGGCGTGGAGATGAGCGAGGATGGGACAGAGATCCCTGCAGGAAACGCTGGAGCCCTGAGGCAGAAGGTATGGGGAGGCTGGGGTGCCCCCATTGTTACTGGAAAGGCTGTTTTCCAGGACCAAGACCACATGACTCTCTGGCTATGGGCCTGCAGATGCCAGCCAGAGCGTGGGTTCAGGGCCCCACCTCCTTTCTCCCCAAAACCCCATGACTAACTCTTTTTCTTCATCTACTCCCACGCTTGTCTCGCAGAACCCAGGGAATTGGGTCTCAGGGCCTAAAGCGTGAGGCGGTCACCTCAATTGATATCAGGGGGTGGTAATGGGGAGCATGACACAGTCACGCTGCCAGCCTTAGCAACTCCTTTCTCTGCCTCTGCCCTCCCCACCTCCACCACACCCCGCTGGAGCCTGCAACATCACCCCATGGGTTCCAGGCAGGCCAGCTCCTTTCCTGCTGAATGGAGCCATTGTGAGATCAGCCTGAGAGCTGCGGCGCTGGGCCAGCACACGCAGCACCCCTGGGGCCCTGCACACAGCACCCCAGCTCTGGCTTCTCAGGCCCATACTGGAGGAGGGCAGAGGGCTGGGGACCTGGGCTGCTGCAAGGGATCCGGACCGGAGGAGGAGGCTGGGCCAGGGCTCACCCCAGGGACCTTCCGAAAGTATCTGGGACTGGCCCTGGGGTGAAGAAGCCAGGACCTTGTTCCTGGGGACCCAGCAAACTCTACAGAACCCTTGGGGAGGAGCAGGTCACTGAGGCCATATGGGAAATGTGGTGAGGTGCGGAGGTAGGAGGTGCAGAAGGAAGGTGATGGAACTCGCTCTTTATCCCAGACTGTCAGAGCCTCTGAGACTCAGCCTGCAGTGAGCTGTCACAATAGATACTGTTTACTGTGCTCTAAGTGTTTGAGCACTGTGGCAAGAACACTGCATACCTGATCAGGGCCACAGAAGGCGGGTATCATCATTAACCCCAGGGCTGTCATGTACAGTTCTTTAAAGCAAGCAGGAGAAACCTACTTTGGTTTAGACGTGATAGAATGCACTGGAAAGATCTGGAACTGCCCATAGAATGGACAGAGGAGCTATACTAGGTTATGAAGGAGGCTAGGAAGCCTGCTCCGGGGACCCTGGGCACCTCTGCCTAGTTCTCAGGGAATGAAGAAGGCTCTGTTTCCAGAGGAAACACAAGAGGCCGCGGCGGCCCAGGTCCACGTCCATGAGGACTCCTGCCCTTCTCGCAGAGCCAGCCTGGATGGAGTGAGCTCTGTGTGAGCTGCAAAGGGGCCCGAGACACATGGTGGTGTGGCATGCTGCTGTCCTCTGTCCCCGGGGAGCAGCACAAGCTGTGCCAGTACCCACCCTCGCTTCACCACCGAGGGGCCGGCCGCATGAGCTCAGGCGAGCCACGTCCCCTTCCGGGCCAGAGTCTCCAGCTGCGGTAGAGAGACACCCGTCCTCAGCTCATCAAGGTGAATTGTAAAGGACATTCCCTGGAGCCATTGCTCAACCCGAAAGAATGAATCATGAGTGTGGAATCCCAGGCGTCCATGAAGATGACCTCGGGTGGGGTGCTGTGTGGCCACACCATGTGGAAAAACACCCACTATTCCAGGCCATCTATGGGGACAGGGCAGCCTGGGCCTGGCACCCCGACCTCACAGCTCCAGAACCTCTGCTGTGTCCTGACAGGTCTGCGGGGGTCCCCGGGTGTCACTTCCCAGAGTTTGTTCTCTGGAGGGTTCAGATAGAGGTGGCACAACTGGCCCACAGGAGACACAGAGGCTCTGGGCCACTCATGCCCCGGTGCCCTGTGGAAGGGGCACAGAGATAGGTGACAGCCACTAAGGCACTGCAAAGAAGACATCAGCTTTGCTTTTGGGCCTCAGTTTCCACACCTGCCAAATGGGGCTAAGGCCGCTGTCATGCCAACCTCATAGGGCTCTGAGGATCCAATGGAGCAATAAATCTAAGGAAAGCCTGAGGAAACCTAAGGCACGGGAACTAAATATGGCTGAAGTTCATGGGGCAGGGCCTGTGTCTGTCCTTTTCTGGCCTCAAGGTAGTGTGGGGTCCAGCACATAGCAGGTGCTCACAAGTAATCTGCTGAATATTAACTGGACATGGTGTCACATACCTATAATCCCAGTACTCAGGAGGCTGAGGCAGGAGGATTGCCATGAGTTTGAGGCTAGTTCTGGGTTACATAGTACCTAGTGAGTTCAAGGCCACCCTAAACTACCCAGTAGTACTCTGTCTCAAAAAAAAAAAAAGTAATTTTCTGAATAGTAATACCTAGCATATAATAGGTCTTATGTGCCAAGCCCTGGTCTAAGAGTTTTCCACATACAATTTCTTAATCTTTTTATTTTTATTTTTTCAATAGTGGGAATCAAACTGAGGGGTGTTTTATCACTGAGGTACAACCCCAGCCCTTTTCATTTTCTAGTTTGAGACAGTCTTTTTTTTTTTGGTACTGGGGATTGAACTCACAACCTCACGCTTGCCAGGCAGGCGCTTAAGCCACTGAGCTAAATCCCCGGCCCTTAAGAAACAGAGTCTTGCTAAATTGCCCAGGCTGGCCTCAAACTTGACTCGGCCTCCTGAGCGGCTGGGATTACAGGTGCTCTCCACCGCATCTGCCTCTTGGATCTTTACAAAATGCAAGTGCCGATATTATCACCCCGGTGTTACAGATAAGGGAACTGAGGCAGGGACAGAGTGAATCACCCGCCTACAGCTTTGCCGCTGGTGCTAGTAAGAAGTAGAGGGTGTGAGTGAATAAAGTTTGGGGTTCAGACCCCTCAAACTCTTACTATAGGGACAAGGGCTGAAGCTTCCATCAAGAATTTCTCTCTTTTATTACTCTATCGGCAGGCTCTGGTATTTACAGGGACATTTTGCAAATGCAAAATCAGTGTCACACCCTCTTCCCAAACCTGTCCTCCTCTACCTCTCCCCCAAGGTCGGTTCATGCTGTCACTGAGCACAATTGCTAGGAATTTCTAAACCCTCCTCCTGGATCCATGTCTTTGATCTCCCCATGGTGTCACAGCTGGTCCAACTCTTCAAGGTCACAACAGAAACTTTATCGCATCCCAAGGTCATCCAGATGCTGGCTTCCATTGCTTTTCCAGTGCTCTAGCTTGCCGATGCCTCATGTTTTGAGATTTCACGAATTACTGGCTCTCTTCTCCCTGCCCACAGGAGCGGGCCCCATGGGTTTGTCTACTTCAACTGTTGTCTGACCGTGATTCTCCTGGCTCTCCATGTTGTCTGAAGGTAGGGGCTCAGCCAGGGGGCCCACTCGAGGCTGGTCGTGTAGGTAGTTTCGGGCAGATGTGGGAGGGGACTGGCCCTATGTAGAGGCTTCCTGACTCAGGTCTGACATTGACACTGGTGGTCAGCTGGAAACTTAGCTGGCGCAGTTGGCCAGAACACATGTCTATGGCTGCTTCATGTGCCCTGGATGCCGCATTGTAGCTGGATTCCAAAAACAAGTGTCCCAAGGAACAGGAAGTAGAAGTCGATGGGTTCATAAGAGTTGAGTCATTTCCACCATATCCCACTAGTCACAGAGCCTATTTTGTGTTTGCTGTTGTTGTTGTTTGTTTGTTCATTTTGAGACAGGATCTGCTTATGTAGCTCATGCCGGCCTTGAACCCAACCCACAGCAATCCGCCTGCCTCAGCCTTCAAGTGCTGGGATTACAGGCATGGGTCACCATGCGTAGCCTATTTTCTTTCTTTGGGTTTTTGAGACAGATTCTCACTATCTGCATAGTTGAGACTGACCTTGAGCTTACCACACAGCTCAGGCTGGCATGAACTCTCAGCAATCCTCCTGCCTCAGCCTCTCAAGGGATGCCACACCTCCCAGTTTCCCTGGGTACTTTGAGACAGAGGGCCTGTTTGTCTCAGTCAACCACTACCTCTCTTCCTTTCATATAACCTGCTTGGAGTGAATGCTTGATCTTCAGTTCTCAGCCCCCTTGAAGGCCCTTTCTACCCCCACTGGTAGGCTAGAGTTCTTTTTTCTCCGTTTTCCTGAAGGTCTGTGTCAAGAGTGGTTACTGGTCTGTGAGCAGCGGAGAGCGGAGTGGTGCTCTAGTGCATGGAAGAATTAAAAATGGACATCAAGCCAAGCACGGTGGCACACACCTGTAGTCTTGCACTCCGGGAGGCCTAGGCAGGAGGATAGCAAGTTAGAGCCTCAGCTGGGAAATTGCCAATTTAGCAAGACTCTGTGTCAGAGTAAAAAAGAAAAAAGGAGTAGGATATAGCTCAGTCTGAAGCTCTGGGTTCAATTCCCTGTACCAGAAACAAAAACCAAACACATACACACACCAATAAGACATCAGAGCCCCTGTCCTCAAGAGCTTTCAGCCATCCTGGCCCTGGTGAAGTCTCCTGCCCCAGGCCTATGGTCCACCAGATGGCCAGCCCCCTCCCAGCTGCGACCCACTCTCATCTTTCACCTCTCCTTCCTTTTAAAGTTCCATTTGCTTTATGAACACAGTCCTCTGTCCTCTTCCATACCAGCACACAAGGGTCTCTTTTCCTAAATTATAATGTCCACTTAGCCAAAAGCCCCTCCTGAACATGGGCAGCTCCCTCTCCTGGAGAAATCCCACTGCTGGAATGAGTGCCTTCTGTTCTCCAGGTGGGAAAGGCTCCGAGATTCTCTTCCTGGGGACAGATTATTCCTCATGCTGATCAGAGATGTCACAGAGAGCTAATGTGGATCACCTGGGTTAGGGAAATGCTGGAACAAAAGTCAAAAAGGTCTCCTTGGACTGTGGCACCACCAAATAGGGCTCTGTGATAAAGGGAACATTCCGGTCAGCTCTGAACAACACTGCGACCACTGGTACCACGTGTCCACTAGCACTGGAGATATGACTAATGAAATGAAGAAATGGAAAATGCTTTTTTTTTTTTTCTCCTGTCCTTTTGAGTCAAGCTTTTGCTATGCAGTTCAGGCCGGCCTTGAACTCGGAGCAATCCTCCCGCCTCAGCCTCCTGAATCTTGGGAAAGGAACTGAATTTTATTAATTTTAACTTAAGTAGTCACAGATAAGCCAGGTATGGTGGTGCATGCCTGTAATCGCAGCACTTGAGAGACTGAGGTAGGAAGATCACAAATTCAAGGACAGCCTGAGACCCCATCTTAAAAAAGCAAGTAAATAAATATCTTACATGGCTGCAGGCTACTGGACAACACAATCTTAGAGTCTTTAATATTGAAGAGGTGCTATGTGACTTTTCACAAAATATTCAACTAAATATTCACCCCACCCATCTTCTTCTTTCTCATTCTCTCTTTCATTCTCTCCATTTTCCAGTTTGGGAAATGTTCCTCTACTCTACTCCTAATGTGATAGATGGAAAAAACAGTTCGGGAAGCCAGGTGTGGTGCGCACTCCTGTAATCCCAGCACTTGGGAGGCTGAGGCAGGAGGATCCTTGCAAATTCAAAACCAGCCTGGGCTACAAAGTGAGCTCAAGGCCAGCCTGAACTGCACAGCGAGACCCTGTCTCAAAAAGACCAAAACAAGGGGGCTGGGGATTTAGCTCAGTGGCTTAAGCGCCTGCCTGGCAAGCGTGAGGTCGTGAGTTCAATCCCCGGTACCAAAAAAAAAAAAAAAAAAAAAGACCAAAACAAAACAAAACAGCTCAGGAGAGGGGAAGAGACTTGCTTAAGGTTACACAACAAATTACATGCCCAGCTGAGCCTGAGACTCAAGCCTCTTCTCTCTCTAGCCTTTTGATAGCTTTAAGTAAGGGTTGCGGGCTGGGAATTTAGCTCAGCGGCATAAGCGTCTGCCTTGCAAGCAGGCAGTCGTGAGTTCGATCCCTGGTACCGATTAAAAAAAAAAAAAAGTAAGGGTTGAAGTCACAGTGAGGCACAGACACTGATGTTTAGTGCTTGCTCTGGGGCAGGAGCCCATACATAACTGACTCCTTTATAACCCAGTGAGGTGGGGATTAATAGCCCTGATGTACTCACAGTGAAACAAATCCTCAAAGGGGGAGGACCTTTGCCTGAGGAGATATGGATGGCCATCACTGGAAATTAGCAGAAGTGCATCAAAATCAGTTATCAGCTGGGGGAAAAAAAAAACTAAAGAAAATGGAAGGAAGGAGAAGCACTAACCATCAGTAAACAATGAACAAAGAATGAAGAGACAGGAGCAGTGGGAACGGGCCCAGACCAGAGAAAAAGCAGGGTAAACTAAAGAAAACCTTTGCAAAAACCAAAGTGAGAGAAAAAAAAAAAAAAAAAAAAAAAAAAAAGCCCCAACCTCTGCTACCCGAGGATGGGCACGGCAAGGATGGACAAGAACTCCAGGAAGCCATTCTATAGGTTAGCTGTCAACCAATGAAGAGGTGGATGTGAATGCTGCGGCCAATAGGGGCAGTTGTAACAAGTTGGTGAGTGGGAGAACCAATTAGAGCCTCTTTTTTAGGGGTGTGGATTTACAGTGTATGAAAATACTTGATAGCAGCCCAAGAGGCATAAGGAGGGAGCCGTTGGGTAGCACAGACTGAAACTTGTGTAACCGCTGCGGCCACAGACATGAGCAAATGAGCTGGTTCGGAAGAAGGAAGGATGACATAAGAGCCCTAAAACAATGAGTAATTAGGGACAATGGGTGGTGTTGTGCTTGTATAGGTTGTAGGCACTCAACCATGGCAGAGACTCAGCGCTCCTTGTCTGGGAATAAGGGGCAGGGACCGGAATAGCTGCCCGCGCTCCTCCCACGCTCTGGACCCACCCACACCTGCTCTCAGAGGCTGCGTATTGGGCGGTGGCCCTGGACGATAGCAACTCCCAGCCATCATTTCTCTCCCACTGGGTGTCTGAACCAGAAGCACCCAAGAAAGCCCCAAGAAAGCTGAGCTGAGGGAGGAACAAAGTGAGTGGGCAGCCAGGGTTGGTGGTGCGCGCCTGTAATGCCAGCATTCTAGAGGCTGAGGCGGGAGGGTCGCTGCAAGTTCGAGTCCAGCCTGGGCTACATAGTGAGACCCTATCTCAGAAAACAAAACAAAACAAAGTTGGTGAGCAACCCCCAAGGGATAGCAACCGTGCCAGGCAATGTCATTTTTTATTTTCTGGGCTTCTGAGTTTCCTTCCCTCGGGTTGCACAGTGATCTCGCCTCCTCTTCGGTGGATTATGCCTGAGCTGGCTCGGTAACACACACACACACACACACCGCACACACTTATGTACCCACATGGGCACGTGTCTGCCTGTGAGACGCTGGCTTCTGTGTGAGGGCATAGCATTACCCGTGGGCAGCCGGCTTTTCCCTGAGGGCTGCTCTCCCCTATTGCCATGAGGCGCTGGACAGCAAGCTCTGTTCTGTCAGCAGGCTTTGTGTCACGTGAGCCTGCCTGCTGTACAAGGCTAAAAACCATACTCGATGAGTCAGTCATCCTACCAGTGTTTATTGAG
This sequence comes from Dolichotis patagonum, assembly GCA_004027295.1. Lineage (NCBI taxonomy): Eukaryota > Metazoa > Chordata > Mammalia > Rodentia > Caviidae > Dolichotis > Dolichotis patagonum. The sequence continues at coordinate 29,397 of PVJX010017610.1, read as the reverse complement.
TATCTACTATGTGCCAAGCATTGTTGTGAGCAATGGAACAAGGCAGGAAATAAAACAGACAGAGTCACACAAAATCCTTTATGCGTAGCTGGTCTCTGTTTTCCCGTCTGAAAAATGGGGCCTTGGACCAAACATTCGTGAAACTGCCTCTGGGTGAAAGAGAAGCACCTGTGGCTTGCTGAGCTGTCCTGTGAGCACTCATTGTCTGTCTAACGTGGATCTGGACTTCGTACTCCTGTAGGGGCCTGGGCGGGAGACCTGGAACCTGAGAGTCGAGGTGGGTGGGTGGTAATGGCTCCTGGTTCAGGTTGCATGCTGGGCTGGTCTGCCAGCTGGCCTGGCCCCGGCCCCATTCTGGGCCACCTGGCCTCCTCCTGTTACTGCTCACTCTTCCTGTTTGGCCTGGGGGCTGCCTCGCTACCCCTGACTCAACTGGCCTGGGCTCCCTGGTTACCCCTAGGCAGGGTCTGGCCCTGGAATACCAGGCAGGGTTCAAATACCAGCACCACTGCGCCACTCCGGCAGCGTGACCTCAGGCAAGCTGCTTATTCTGTCTGGGCTTCCATGTGTCCTTCTGCAAAACGGGGATCTAATAGGAGCCCCTTACCTCACAGGTGACAATGGGCAGCTGGCACATGGAGCTGTCAACCTAAGAATGATTAATACTGTTATTCCCCTCAGACTCCAGAGGAGCAGGGGTCCTGGCTAAGCAGGCTTCCGGGGACCAAATAGGAGCCCCCTCTGTGGAGAGGAGCAAATCCTCTCCACAGAGTGACGATAATGGAGACGTCAGGGAGAAGAGGCTGAGCAAAGGCATCTCCCTGGCTGAGGGCTCAGCTCAGCTGCTGACCAGCTGCAGGGCCTTGAGCAAGTTTCTTCCCCTCTCAGGTTCACCTTTTCTTTCTGAGGAGAAAAACCTGGCCGTGGTTTGTCCTCTTGTCAGCACCCTTAGCCTTCAGGAGCTCTTCACCTCCATTAGGGGGAGCCGTTGTCAGTGATGGTGAACTTGTCAGAGACCAAGTGTCCTCCAGAACCCACTTATTTATCACAAAGTGCCAACAGTGCAATTACACCCTGAATACTGAGGTTTAAGTTTAGAAAAAACAACTCGTCCATTAACACTTTTTTATCTTAAAAGAAACACACACACACACACACACACACAAGCTCTAGCTTTGCCACCAGGTTAGGCAATTCTGCCCAGCAGGATGTGAAGGAAAGCCTGATGGTGGCTACTGAGAGGTTTTCTTTCATTTATTTATTTGTTTGTTGCTGCTTCCTTGCTGGGGATCTAACACTGGGCTAGGAGCCTGCTAGACAAGTGCTCTAGCACTGAGCTGCAGCTTCCACCCTCTCTCCCTCTTTGCTTCATTTTGTACTAGGATTGAGCACAGGACCTTCGTTCTGTGCTAGGATTCCAGCCCTTTTTAATTGTTTATTCTGAAAATAAGGGTCTAAGTTATTAAGTTGACCAGACCGGGCTCAAATTTGTGATCCTTCTGCCTCAGCTTCACGCAGTGCTGGGACCATGCCCTGGCTGTCTCAGTAAAGCTTTAAAACCACAACTACAAACAAGAATCTCATGTGAAAGCTCAACGTGTAAAGCCGCTCTGGGTGGTAGAGTACAGGCTACACACCGGCTTCTCCCCCTGCCCAGCCACAGCGCCAAGGAGGGTCCTCAGCAAACTCAGCCTCCAGGTAGCACTTTGGTTGTTTTGGAGACAGGGTCTCCCTATGTAATTCAGGCTGGCCTTGGACTCACTAGATAGCCTAGGTTGGCCTCGAACTTGCAGCAGTCCTCCTGCCTCAGCCCCAGAGTGCTGGGATTACAGGCATCACCACATTCTCGGCATGGAGGATGTTTGGAAGGGCCAGAGGTGCCTTTGGGAGAGCCCTGCCCAAAACCACCCGGACAGAGGAGCAGAAGGGTTTCCAGCCTGTGTGGCCAGAACTCTTTCCGACAGGCACTGGGGACATCAAGGCCCCCAAGGGTGGCCACCAGCACAGCCCATCATGAGCTCACTATGGGGAGCCCTAGGCAAGGCTCAGGGGTAAGCAGGCCCTAGTTGCTTGTCTTTTTTTCTTTTTCTTTTTAACAGATAGACAAAATACATAGATTTGTTTTTACTTCATCTCCTCAAATGCAAAGTTCAAAATCAACTTTATGTAGTTGGGAAGAGAATGGGGAAGAAGGGAACGCTGTGAGTTCCCTCCAACCCAAGGGCCCTGGAGGTCTTCGGGGCACCCTGTGTTGCTCATCTTCAGCGAGCTGCAGATTCAAGATGAGTCAGAAGCACACAATCACATGGGTGACTTGCAGGGGAGATCCCAGGCCAAGAGCGCCCACAGAGAGGGCGTGGCAGGGAAGCAGGCAGCCAGTTCCCCAGAGGCCTGGGAAGGAACGAGGAGCTGCTTTGTGACCCCCTCTTCCTCAAACCTGGCATCCTGGCACATGTGCACCAGACCCGAAGCACCCCGTATGCCAGAGCCCCAGAGCTAGCGCTCCATGCGCAGGGACGGGAAGAGACCAAACCACAAGAATCTGAGACCCCTGAGCCCAAATTCCAGTCACTCCTCTCAGGAGGGTTGGGCTGCTGGGCGTCACTGCTGGAAACTGGAATTCTTGGCAGGTCAGGCCCTGGACAGAGAGACCAAGGCAGAGGCTGAAGCTGGTGCTGGGTCGGGCAGTGACAGACTTCCTCCCCACTGAGCCCTCTGGAATGCTTGGAACTCGGCAAGGACAGTCCAGAAGTTTCTCTTTCCCTGGAGGGCTCTAGCATGGAGGGAAAGGTCTAGATAAGGACCCGGAGCTTTATCTTTCCTCTGCCCTGCCTGCCTCTCCTATCCCGAGGACTTCACGTACGCCAAGGGCGGAACAATGGCTCTGGGACACTTGGCTACTCTGGTCAGCCTGCCCACTTCCTGTCCCTGCCCCTGCCCCGAGATTGAGGAAAACAACCACTTCTCATGTTTAGATAGCTCTTTGCAGTACACAATGGATGCTCACAAACATACTCTCACTAAAAATGTCTTTCCCCAAAAAAGTAAATAAACAAAAATAGAAATGTCTTTCTTGGGGCTGGGGATTTAGCTCAGCGGCATAAGCGCCTGCCTTGCAAGCAGGCAGTCGTGAGTTCGATCCCTGGTACCGATAAAAAAAAAAAAAAAAAAAAAAGAAATGTCTTTCTCCATGCCTCACTATTCAGGTAGGTATCCTTATCTCCATTTTATAGGTATCTCCTCAGCACCTGTGACTCAGTCACAGTTGTTATTTGCTGCATGTTTTCCGGTCACTATGTGCTAAGTACTTTCCATGTGGTCATCTTTCTGTCTCCTGTCAACCCTGGTGGGTGGTTACTATAATTATCTCCCTTTACAGATAAGGAAACTGAAGCCTAGTGGAAAAGCAAGTTGTCCGGCAGAAGAAAGAAATGGAGCTGGGATTCCAGCCTGACATGTATGTGTACAACCCTGGCTGTGTTTCCCATCACAAAACACTTGCCTTGGCATTGTGAAGAATTCAAGGGAAGGAGCGGGGTGGGAAAGACCTAGGAGTCCAAAGACTTGAGTTCATGAGCCAACTTTGGCCACTTGCTAGTTCTAACTGGGGTAGGTCATTCATCTCTCTGTTTCCTTTGCAGGTAAGACGGGGGAAAGTCCCATCTTATCTGATAGAATCTGATTATTTTGAACCAGCATGGCGATGTGGTTTCCTATAGCCAGTTTCTCCTGTGGCCAAGGACAGTGGCTGTGCTTTTTTGTGGGGTAAAGACCAAAGTTTGAGAAGGACCCATCTTTCTTCTCCTAGAACCTGGGCTCCACTCTCACTTAAAAGGACAAGATATTTGGGGATGACAATGTGCAATGTATGCACCATTGTTGCCCCCTGAAAAAAATATTTTTTTAAATTAAAAAAAATGTATTTTCTTTTTCTTAAAAAAAAAAAAAAAAAGGACAAGATGAGCCACACATGGCGGCACACATGTGTAATCCCAGTACTTGAGAGGCCAAGGTAGCAGAACTCTGAGTTCTAGGCCTATCTGGACCCTTAAAAAAAAAAAGAGTAGGACACAGCAAGTCTGGAGGGTTAGATGAGGAGGATGAATATACTTCCCATGAGGCACTTAGCCAGAGCCCTTTGAAGAGCAGGGGTCAGGAAACCCAGCCCAAACTGGTTTAAACAATAAGTGGTGGCGTTAACTAGTTCCTGTGTCTAGCACGGGTCCTCAGATGTGGGCCTGATTCAGCAGCTCAAGCGATGTTACCACAGTGGAGACTGAAGACTGACCCACCAGGCTTTGACGCTCCCCTCAGTAGGAAGCGCAATCACCCTTCCCTTGATGTGGGCTCGAGATTAGAAAAGCGTGGAAAGGACGGTGAGCAAGTTCAGGGAGCAGCTCATTAAAAGCACAGCGGCTTCCTTCCCTGTCTATCATTGTCACTGTGGGGGAAGCTGTCTGCTGTGCAGAGCCCACCAGTGAGAAACCGAGGCCTCCTGCCAGCTGCCATGTCAGTGCACTATCTTGGAAGTGGATCCTCAGCCCAGGGTAACCTTCAGGTGACTGAAGCTCTAACCACAATCTAACTGTTCAGACTCATTAGAGGCCCTGGGCCAGAACCCCTGACCAAAGCCTCTTCCAATTCCTATCCCAAAACTGTGTGAAATGACAAACACTGTCTTAAACTGCTCAGTTGGGGGTGGTTGTTACACAGCAGTAGATAGCTAATAGACCGGCTTCTGTGTCTGCACAAACTCCCTGGGCTCTGCCTTCCTATATATGTTGCTTTCATCCTCGAAAGGAATCCGTTTTGGTGATGACAACTGCTTCATTTCCAGTCCCCACAATCCCCTCAACACATAACCCAGGGAAAAGGAGAATCTCTCCAGAGGTGAGCCCTGCTCACCTTTCTTGGCAAATCACTGGCTCTGGTAGAGGTCATGTCCATTTCTGTGCCTGCAGAAATGAGATGTACTGCTTGGTCTAATCCATGAGAGCCCGTTTCTGAACCTGGGGTACTGCTGACCTTATTCAGTTGCATGGGATCCCAATAGAGTGAAACATGGCCCCTTCTAAATGTGACTCTGTTATGGGCTTGGGTCTAGATGTTCCTGAAGCCTCCTGCAGTTACAGGCTGGCCTTTCTCAGAGGTGGCTGGATTAGTATGTGATTGATTGCAGTGCAGTGGGAGGATTAAAAGTGTTAGGATCAAGGGTGTGTGATTACTAAATCAGTCCAAAGATTGGCTTGGCCCCGCCCTAATCCCAGTAGCCTGGATACAATACAAAGGGTTTGTCTTCTCTCTCCCTTGTTGCTTTTGCTGTCTTCTGCCCTCCGTGAAGTATTTTCCTTTGCAAAGCCTTGGAGTCAGCCACTTATGGAATGAAACTTCTACAAAACTGTGAGCTAAATAAACCTTTCCTCCTTTAACTTGTGGGTGTTGGGTATTTTGTTTCAGCAATAAGAGAAAAGTAGCCAAGCAACGAGTTTATCGTCACTGAGGTATGCAAGTGGGACCTGGCCAGGGCGCATTGGAAAGGAATCTGACTTGCCATGGGCTGCGGCGCGTGGGCTTTAAAAGCCCCGCGCCTGTTTCTCCACCTCTGAAACCCCCCAGAGAACAACTGAACCCCGGTAAGAGTTTCCAGGAAAAGCGGATGGAGCTAGAGGGCCAGAGAAAGAGGAAGGAGAAGAACCGAGGGACAGGACGGCTCTGCGAGGCGTCAGCTCCCCACTGTGGCCGCCTGGGCACTAGGCGCCACCCTGTGGAGGATCTGAGAAAGCGGCTGCTACAGAGAGAAAATGAAAGAGCTAGCGGCAGAGGGAGCCACAGAACTGAAGGTGACAGAATAGGTCCCTGAGCTGGCTCAGACCCTTCTCTGCTACCCAGACCTTTCTGAACAGAACCGTGGTAGAGCACTCCTGGGTTTCGCTGTCCGTACTGCAAATGGAATGAAATCGAAGATAGCATTTTTGGGTTTTTTTTTTCATCACGTTTTGAAATCAGGATGTGTCCTGTAATAAAATGAGTGATGGTGACACTGATCTAGGGAAAATGCTAGATGTCAGGTACTCTGAGTTGGTGTTCCCGGAAGGCAAAGAATGAATTCTGAGGGATAAGGGAGGTTAAGGTTAGAAAAATCCATTGGGCAAAAGAACGGGGACTAGGGAAATCTCCTGAGGACAGGAAGGGGCCTGAGTGGTCTGTGGATGAGCCCGCTTGTCAGAGGAAGTTTTGTAGAGCTAAATCACAGAGGCAGGCACAATGTGAGTCACAATTATGATTAACCAATAAGATTGCAAAGATAGTCGCTTAGGTAATATTGATCCAATGGTAGCAACAGCGTACTGGTGACATTAATCTTGGTCAAGAGTCTATAATCTCAGTCTGTTTGTAGTCTCCATCTTAGTGGTTTTAGCCTTAGTCTTCGTAGGTGGGAGCGGATGACCCACTCCTAATGAGATAATGGGAAATCTCAAAAGGGTGATACCAGTAACCTCAAGCTTCTGTTTATCCCTTAGGGCAGTGTGTAAATCTAGCCACTGGGATTTTAATCTTCGGATGCACCTCCAGCCAGTTTTGATGCATTCTCACCTTCTGCACTGACTCCCTCAAGGACCCAGCCCTGTCTGACTGCAAGAACGCTCAAATTTGAGCCCAGCCTGGGCAATTTAGCAAGACCCTGTCTATCAAATAAAAAACAAAAAAGGACTAAGGATGCACCTCAGTGAGGAAACCCTGGATTCAACTCCCAGAATTACAAATAAATAAGCAAAAACTACAAAACAACCCCTATGAGGCAATATCTGCTGAGCCAAGGTGGATCTTTCCACTAAAAATACTGAAAATAAGCTTTCAAAAAGCAAGAAGTCATATAGACTTTTGGAGCTTATCTATCTATCATCTATCTACCCTTCAGTAATGGGGATTAAACCCAGGGCCTCTGCACTGAGCTACATTCCCAGTCCTTTTTATTTTGTTTTGTTTTGTTTTTTTTGGTACCGGGGATTGAACTCACAACCGCAAGCTTGCAAGGCAGGCGCTTATGCCTGCTGAGCTAAATCCCCAGCCCTCCTTTTTATTTTGAAAAATAATCTGGGCCAGGGATATAGCTCAGCAGTCCAGCACCTGCCTGGCAAGCATGAGGTCTTAAATTCAATTCCCAGTACAAAAAAAAATAAAAATAAAAAATAAAAAAAAAGAAAAGAATTGTCCAAGCTGAGCTTAAACGTCCAACCCTCCTGCCTCAGTATACCAGAGTGTGGGGATTATAGATGCCACTATGTCCAGTGCATCCTCAAAATAACAATGCTGTACGATTTGAAACTTTTTTTGAGAAGAGGTTGAGATAGGGTCTCAAAAAAAAACCCAACAATCAACAAACTTAGATTTCTCAGGATACTAAGCTATACTCTAAACCTCAGTGTTCTTTTGATACTCACACATATTTGGGCAGTTTTTCTGTGTTCATCTTATGTGATTGTCATGCTAGAAATTAGACAGGAAGTTGAGGAGAATATCAGGTGGAAGGGACAATATTAACTATGCCTGCCTCTGCTGATTATCTGAAATCACACACTCCCCCTGAATCTGCTGATTCTCTTTATAAAAGATGGAGAGAAGTTTCTGCTTGACCACAGTCCTCCCAAACCCACCCTGAGGAGGTAACTCACTGTATCTGTTGTTCCCACATTTGCAGATCCAAATAATCAGATTTGGAAAATAATCAGGAAAGAATTGCCTGTGCTGAACATGTAGTGTTATCATTGTCATTTTCTTTAAACAATATAATAACTATGTATATAGCATTTACATTTTATTAGGAATATAAACAATCTAGGGTTTATGTGAAGTCTATGTAGGTTATATGCAAAGGCTATACTATTTATTTATTTCTGAGACAGGGTCTCACTATGTAGTTCAGGCTGGCCTTGAGCTCACTATGTAGCCCAGGTAGGACTCAAACTCATGTTGATCCTTCTGCCTCAGCCTCCAAAGTGCTGGAATTACAGAGGTGTGCTGCCATGCCTGACAATGCTGTTTTAAATAAGAGACTTAAGCATCTTCAGAATTTGGTAGTAGCAGCAAAGGGGATCATGGAAGGAATTCCCTACAGATAACGGATGACAACAGAACTACAAAACACTCCACAGATGCATCATCAGCTCTACTCCACAGGACTCTGAGGCCCAGCCCTGGACCCAGAATTATAGCCGCAATTCAAAAACATGCTTAAAAAAAATGCTTAAGCAGATATGAGTCAGCTCACTCTGTCACTGAGACCTAGCAGCTCATGGAAAAACCCTCAGTGTCATTACCCTCCTGGGAACTGCAAATCAAACCACTGTGACAGCAATTCACTTCCAGTGGGATGATGACAATTGAAATGATAGGTGCTAGCAAGTGTTGGCAAGGATGTGGAGAAACTAGAACCCTTGGGGACTGCAGCTGGGAATGTAAGAATGGTGAGGCTGCTTTGGAGTTCCTAAAAGGGCCTAAGTGAATTAAACAAGGCCTGTAACCCCAGCAGGTGGGAAGCTAAGGCATGAGGATCGCTGTGAATTCAAAGCCAGTCTGGGCTACATAGTGAGTTCAAGACTTGCCTGGACTAAATAAATAAATACATACATACATGCATACATACATACGTAAATTTGCCAAAATCACTAGAATGGTTTGACTCACGTCTTGTTAGTCAAAATAGGAACTGCTTTGTGGCATCGCTGGTTTATATTAATGCATATAAATTTTCAAAACCAAGTGAGGCAGATTCCAACCTTTCACTGTACAGAAGACTTGGGAGCCACGTCACTTGCCCAAGGCTGCACAGCAGAAAGCAGTGGCAGGAATCCCGGGCCCCCAGACTCAGCTCTGTTCTGTCCACTCCGCAAGCTGCATGCCTGCCTCCATCCCCAGGAGTCAGTGCTCCTTATCCTGTCTTTTTTTTTTTTTTTTTTGGTACCGGGGATTGAACTCACGACCTCACGCTTGCCAGGCAGGCACTTAAGCCACTGAGCTAAATCCCCAGCCCTCCTTATCCTGTCTTTGCACTTGCTTTACTTCAAACTCTACTAGTGCTTGGCAAGCACAGAGACCACATCAATCAATTGAAGGTATTTATTCACTGGCGCATCACGAATTTGCACCTCTGATATGCACAACTGGGGACACAAACACGACCAAGTCCCAGGGGTCCAAAAAAGTATCATTTTAGGTAGCAATAATTGCCATGCATGACAGTGAGAGAGAAGGAACTCGGGAAATGTCAGAGGAAAACCAAAGCAGGAAACATGTTATAAAATTCAGAGTGCCTTTTAGGGGAAAGTACTAGCAGGGAAGCTCAAAGGTGCTGAGAAATCAACTTGGTTGGATTTAAGAGCAAGGCAGTCAGTATGGCTGGAACACATTGAGTTGCAATAAATCTGCCAAAGCAGATTCAGCCCAATCCTGTTAGTTTTTGAGATGAAATCTCCCCGTGTTTCCCAGGCTGCTTTTGAACTCCTGGACTCAAGACGTCCTCTACTTCAGCTTCCCCAGTAGCTGGAATGACAGACATGTGCCATGGCACCCAGGTAGCTATTCAAGGGTTCTAAGCAGATATATGATCTGACCTGGCTGTTGGAGATAGAATGGCTGGATGTATACTGGAGGAGAACAGTGGTGTGTTGCCACTGACCGGAAGGATTCAATATACGTATGTATATTCATGTTACTGGGGATCGAATCCAGGCCCTCACCCGTGTCAGGCAAGTCTTCTACCACTGAGCGATATCCCCGGTCCTTCAATTTTGAATAAATGATGGTGACAGGAACTGAAATGGAGAAGCCTGGGAGATCAGGGGATGGCCTACGAAAGTCCTGCTTTGGACATGTTAATTTTGGGATGCCTTTTAAGACATGCAAATTGTGTACCAAGTAGGCAGCTGGATAGGAGTTGAGCTCAGGAGTTTAGACAGGAAAGAGATCTTGTACAACTGCATAACAAAGGCACCTAAAAGGGACAAGGGGCCAAGTGTGGTGTCACACACCTGTAATCCCAGCCCTTGGGAGGCTGAGGCAGGAGAATTGCTGCAAGTTCAAAGTCAGCCTGAACCACATAGTGAGACCTTGTTTTAAGAAACAAAAAACAGGGCCGGGGGTTTAGCTCAGTGGCATAAGTGCCTGCATGGCAAACGCGAGGCCATGAGTTCAATCCCCGGTACCATAAAAAACAAAACAAAACAAAACAAAACAAAAGAAACAAAAAACAAACAACAAAACATAATCCAGGGACTAAGGACCAATCTGTGGAAATTGCTGTTCAGCGACGGAGACTTGCTGGGAGACTGTAAATTGGGTTATCGGAGGTGAAGCAGAGCCTATGGGAAGCTGGGAGCCAAGCTGTAGGACTGGAAAGGCCTTACTGTCTGCTTGGCCACCAAGGTAACCATCAAAGTGGTCCAGAAGCTCTAGGTGGATGAGGCCAGCACAGACGTGGACAAGGATGTGGATGCTACACAAAGGAACCCCTGGTTATGGTTACCAATGGGAACAGCCTCTGGGATGGGCAGGCAAATTCCTCAGGGAAGAGACAGCCTCAGTGAACCACAGCAAATGGGAGCTGCGAACAGAAGGCCTTGGGACCTGGCCTGAGCAAGACTAGGAAAGGTGGCTACCCAGATGCTACTGGCATGAAGCCGGCAGTATACAGCCCCACCTCGGCCTTCTCTAGTAATTCAGCTGCTGCCCTGTGCACCTGGCCTCTGACACCACACAGCAGCACAGGCTTGAACACACCTGTGCCCAGGGCAAGAAGGGGAGTGGAGTGTGCTGACAGAGGCCCTGTGGACAAAAGCTCAGTGTGCTGGGGCTGTGTAGGACGTTCCCAGCCTTGGGAGGCCGTGACACTAGGGGCTGTCACCTAGGCACCAGCACCAAGGCAGCCGTGTCCGGCAGGAGCTGTAGACACTCAGGTTCTTAGCTGTACTTCATGCCAGGCACTAAGCCTTGGAGTGGTCTGGCTACAACTAACTGGGGCAGATCGGGGCCTGGCACGGCCTTTCCAGAGAAATCATCCAGCTGGTAGAGTGAAACATCCTGAAAGACCTCAGAGCCCAACCCCAGTGTCACTGTTGGCTTGCTGAGAAATGTTTCCAATAAATTTGACACAAGGTGCTGGTGAAGTTGACCAACGGGGGCATGGTGGTGCAGGACTCTAATCCCAACACTCAGGAGGCTGAGGCAAGAGGGTCATCCTGAGTTAGTGGCCAGTCGGAACTACAGTGACTTTAGCTCAACCAAAAAAACCAGAATTTGGCCAAATGGAGGTTACATCTGTATGTATTACTGAGGCTCGACTCCAGGACTCTGCACTTACCTATGCCCCCAGCCCTTTTGAAAATTTCTGAGACAGGGTCTTTGAGCTGCTCAGAATGGGCTCAAACTTATGATCCTCCTGTCTCAGCCTCCTAAGAACTGCCATTGGGTTAGTGTAACCGTAACAAGAGCACTGAAGGGGGAGGAAGAATGAAGAGTAAGTGGGCTCTCTGAATAAAAATGGGTTAAATGAATGAGCGGCTAGGCGAAAATACTCCAATGATTTGCCTTGGTTTATTCATATTGGAAAGGGTAAGGTAGTCATTTCAGAAATGAGACAGTCTCCATTTTTCCTGTATCAATCAAAAGGAAGCTACGCAGAAGAGCCTTGAAAGGTTTAGCTGCTACAAAGTGCCCCCATCAGTCAGTCACACAGCAAGCCCAGATCACCTCAGCTCAGGCCACCCCAACCCCCAAGCAAGCTTGGCCCAGCCCATCACTGCAGATGGCCCCAGTGCCTCACTCCCAAAGGTGTATGTACTGTCCCCATCTTTCAGGTAAAACAGCTGCCATGCTTTCTGAAATTAACACGTATAGGAGCACTGCTCCTATTTTTGCTTCAACTGTCAGAAACGAGAATCAGATTAACTACCCATATGCCATCAATTCAGAAGGTGAAATCTCTGGGTATAATGCTTGGGTCTCTGGTGTCAAAATTTTCCTTTTACCTCTTATTTGGTTTTTTGTGACAGGCTCTCCCCATGTAGTTCTGGCTAGCCTTGAGCTCAAGGTGATCCTCCCGCCTCAATCTCCAGTAAAGGTGCCCACCACCACACCCAGCCCCTTTCACTTCTTTCCTGTGAATAAAGATGGTGGAACCTTCATCACGTGTATCTTCCCTGCCCAAAGAAGTCAAAATATAGGCAGTTTTCCTTTGGCACAAAGAAAATAAGGAGTGGCAAACATTTTTAAATTTAGAAATTTATTGTTTAATCCACAAGCTTCATATAGCTTTAGTTTAAAAAAAAAAAAAAAAGAAAAAAAAAGAAACAACAACAAAAAAAAGTGAAACCAAGACACTATTTCAAAGTCCGGGCCCTTCCAGCTTCCACATACAAGAGCTCTGAACATTATATATCCCAATTGGAAGAATAAGACAAAAATATGAATGTAGCCATGACATTTCAGGAAAAAAAAAAAAAAAAAGATTTCATATAACTGAAGGATCGACCCTCCCTGGGACGAACTGACTGCCTTCACAAGGGGACAGGAGGGAAGAGGGAGAGGGAGGGAGAGGGAGGGAGAAGAAAAGAGCCCAGGACAGATCAGAATCAAATTCCAGTGTTCCCAATCAACTTGTTCCACATCCATAGGAACCTAGTGTCCTGGAAAACATGCTTTCATTTTTCTGTCGCAATCTAGAGCTTGAATCCTGATTCATTTCAGTAGCGACTCCACAGGCAACAGGAAAGATTGAGGCATTAGCATACTCACTTATACTTTTGTGGTACTTCAACAGTGGTCTTATTTCTGGACAAGCTTACAAACCATACAAGGTTGGAAGCATAACTTAAATGGGTGTGAAGACTCAAATGAGAAAAAGGGAAAAGGACAGGGAAGCCCCCTGGGAATAGCCAGAGGCATTTAAAGAAACCATAAGAACGCCAACAGTACTTAAATCCCTTTTTTTAAAAAAGAGATTTCTTTTGGCTTAAAATATTTTACTCTAAATGAATTTATGTCAGCTGTCAATGAAAGAATGTCACTAATACACTGTGGATACCTTTGCAATGTAAATCCATGCCCTCCTTTTTTTACATGGTGAACTTCAACCTAGCAATTATTACAACAAATGTTATAGTCTAAAGCTCAAACACATTTTAGCAATTTTGAAATTGAATTGAGTACAAACCAAATAAAATTTACATCCTAACAAACATTTCCACCTAGGACTGTGGGGACACCTGAGCCTTCCGCATGGACCTCAGAGCCTTTTCCCGCAGGTGCTTCTCTAGGTCGTCCAGGTTATCTTCAGCTTCACTTTCAGTCTCCTGAAAAAGCCACAAGAACCAGGGTGCTGTTAGTGCGTGAAGTCTTGAGGCACCAGCGGGAGACACTGAGTCAAAGGCAGAATTAGACTGTGCTGAGAGCTGCACCACTCTGAATATACTAAAAAATGGTAACCATGCTTCAAATGGGTGGATTTATTTCAAAGTTATTTTCAAAATGAAACTGGGAGTAGAATTCAACGAGTATATACTTAGAATGACCATGGACCTAGGTTTAATTGCCAATACCAAAATAATTAGAGAATAAACTTAACTACATTAAGCTTTTTGGCAGCCCCTTTGGTTCTTATCCTTGGTCCCAGCAAATCTGTGCTCCAGGCAGGTCACCAAGAGACAGATTAGAATGCGGCTGCCAGGGAGCCAAGCGCTGGGGAAACCGAGCTACTTCTCCAGATCCAAGGGTCTCACCGCATGACCATAAGGACAGAACGCGCCCGTGATATACCTTCTTGGGCTCCGGGGCCGCCTCGGGTTCTTCCTGTGCTGATGTGGTTGTGGCAGCAGCAACAGCTGCAGGGGTTACAGGAGCCGCAGTGGCTGCAGCCACAGCCTTTTCCTTCTTGTGTTTTTTGTGCTTCTTGTGTTTCTTATCCTTTTTGTGTTTCTTATCCTTCTTTTTCTTCTTTTTCTTCCCACCCCCTTCTTGATCAGAATTCTAGAAATCCAGGAAAAAAGCTAATATAATCCATCTGATTGGAATTCTGTTCTAACGAAAGTGAACATTTTATTTCCTCAAGGCAATGCTGAAACGGACAAATCTCTGAGTTCCATGGAGGCTTAAGGACAGGAAAAAAGGTACAAGGCCAGCTGCCAAGACAATTATTCCCAGAGACGGGAAACACTTAAAAGCTAAGGTATACTCCACACACAGTATTCTAACACTAGCAGGGGGCTTGAGGATAACAGACTCTCAAATTAACCTCAATTAAGTTTATATTAAGCCAGATGTCCTCACTTTATGTGAGCCAGGTCACCAGGCATGGAGTCAAGGGCTGACTCCAGATGAGCTGACTTCCACCTCCTGAGCCTGAGGGCAGATGGGAACGCTGTGCCAGTCACCGATGACACCTGTCGGCAGAGGGCTTTCATTTCAGCCTGGTACCTACTGGTCTAAACACACGCATGTAGGGTGCCCTGTCACCGTCTGAGGGGAGACGGGTTTGTTCATCTTCAGTGCACCGAGATGTTTCTCAGTTTCTGATGGGCTCATATCCCAGTAAACCTTGTAGTCCTACTGTAAGCCATGGCTAAACCTATCTTAAACATACTAAGGTCACTTATAATGGTTATAAATGGGCAAAACCATCTAACACAGAGCCTGATTTATGACATAATTTATCAAATACTGTACTCAACATGAAAAACAGTAATGGCCCTGAAGCAAGGCCAGCAGATCGCTGTAGCTGCTAGTTTCAAACAGGAGCCTAAAGAGAATTCTTTCTGTGGTCTGCTGGCCATTTCAGAACTTTAGAAATGGAATGGTCAATTCATCAGAAAGAAATAGCAGGTGAGTATGGCGGACTTCAGGTGTATTGTTCGCTTGGGGTGCCGGGAGAACAAGGAACTCTTTCCGTCTCTGGGGGGCAACTGGGATCCTGCCTGCGTGTGGGCTGAGAATCAGACATCTCATGTCGTCCTGTCTCCCATCCTGTGTACCCCCTCCCCCTCCCCCCTGCCTAGCAAGTGGGAGCCAGTGAACTGGACATCTTATGAAAAGATTGGCTATGTTACTTAGTATGAGCTCTCCATATGCAAAGATAAGGACAACTATTTGAAAGAAAACAAGAGACAATATGACAGATAGTGAGATCTCTGGTTGTCTAGCTTTGAAATTTATGCCTTCTTATGTCCCATTCTGTTCTGTTTTAATTTTACTCCCTTTTAAAATAAAATAAAATAAAATAAAAAAAGAAAGAACAATAGTTCTGATCACTAATCTATACTAAGAACAAACTTCAAAGTATAGCTTCTGCTGAATGCACATGGCTTTCACAACCACTGCAAACTCAAGACTCTAAACTGAACCATCCGGAGCCAGGAACTGTACACCAAGTTTTTGCAAAACATTTATAATGTTACAGTTTTTTAGTGTTACAGCTTGAATCCAGGGCACTGAGCTTCACTCCCAGGCCCTATGAACTCTTTTAAATTTCATGTTTCTAAGCAATCACTTAAAATTCTTCATAATCCATCAGTAACTTGCACAATTCAGTCAACTAACTACTGACTACCTAATACAGAAACATGTTCAAGATGAGTTTTATGACTCACGTCATAAAACACTAACCCACACTGTTTTAATATTCAGTACCATATTCTCTGCTTCAAAATAACCGCACACAAATTTATAAAGGATGCCCCAAACAAGGCAGATACACACCCTGGCTGGTGATGGGCTTGGCGTTGGGCTTTTAGCCTTTTTGACCGGCACCGCTGGTGACCAGTTTGTAGAGGGTGACTGAGACTGGACAGGGGATGGAGGTGCTGGGGGCTTTTTAGGTGCTGGCTCAGGAGATCCAGAGACAGAGCGAGAGGATGAAACCCTTCTCACGGACTGTGGACTTGGTGAGGCAGCCCTAGACACAGAGGAGAAAATTATTAACAGTACTGAGAAAAGACTACACTCTTCAAAATAATCAGTATAATGCATGCGCAGTAAAGTCACCAACTTGGAGCTTTTTATAGCATTTAGCCTGCCAGTTCTTTTTACTAACTTTCACGGAGCTACATCCTGAGCCCTTTTAAGGTATCACTAAGTCATTAAATTGCCCAGGTTGGGCTTAAACTTGCAGTCCTACTGCCTCTGCTTCCCGGAGTGCCAGGGCTGTACCTGTTGCCACTAAGCCAGGCTCACATATCAAACTTACATCACGTAAGTCCTGAGCCCCAGTCTTCTACCCAACTGTGTTCATGATGTTATCTGTATGAAATTAGTAAAGCCAATTCTTTATTGTACTTAAGATTGGTTTTATCTGTATCACATACCACAAGAACTGTATACATCTTGCATCAGTTTAGTTTTGGAAGGATGTCTCTCAAAACCTGGTATTGCCGGGTGTGGTGCTGCATGCCTATAATTCCAGCATTCGGGAGGCTGAGGCAGGAGACTACCATGAGTTCAAGGACAGCCTGGACTACATATTGAGACCTTCTAAAAACAAAACACCTGATACTACTAAGAACCAGACATTATTGTGTGGTATTTAATTTATACTGCACAAAACTATTCTTAAAATGGAAAAGAATCTCTGAATATTATCTAAAAGATTGGGGGGGGGGACCAGGGATCGAATTCACAACCTCATGCTTGCCAGGCAGGCACTTATGCTGCTGAGCTAAATCCCTGGTCCCCAAAAGATGTTTTTTAAAAACAATTTATATTCATAGCTTACTTCTCCCTGTAACCTTTCAATAATGGGAAGTATCCTCATAAAGAGGCATACAACTAAGTACTCTTAACAACAACAACAACAAAGCATAAAATACTTTTTTACTTTTTTGTCTTTTTAAGTTCTGGAGTTCTGGAGACTCTTCTAATAGGCCTGGTACTTGGTGATGGGGACTGCCTTCTTTGGGGTGACGCCGAGGTTCCTCTTCGAACAGGTGGAGGACTTGAGGTCTGAGGAGCTCGAGGCCGCGGGGAGGGAGAATGCCGTTTGTTTGGTTGTGGTGAGCGGGTCTCCCTGGGAGCACGGCTTGGGGAAGACCCTTTCCTATGCTTTGATGAGAGAGAAGGCGAGCGTCTCTTGGTGGCTGGGGAGCTTCTTTGTTTGGGAGGTGGAGAGGGAGAGACCCGGCGCTTTGGTGGTGGGGATGGCGTCGCCCTTCTCTTAGGAGGGGGCGGGGGTGAAGCTGTTCTTCTCTTTGGAGGTGGAGATGGAGAGTACCTCCTCTGTATGGGAGGAGAGTATCTTCTCGGGGAAGGCGTGCGCCGCCGAGGGGGAGGTGAGGGAGTCCTAAGAAAAACACACATCACTAAGCTGCACAGCCCAACAGGAACTGCACAATGAATGCAAAAGATCAGAGTAAACAATAGCTATCCTGTAGTTAGTACTGTTTCTAAGTGGATAAGACATACTCTTATTCTCATTTAGTTAAAAAAAAAATCACAAAGTAAACCGTGAGGTCCAGCTGTCACCATATAACCACTAGCTAATTGTAGCAGCAAGATTCTTGGCCCCAGCCAATTCCCTCAGAAAGTTGCCATAAAGCGCTAAACTATGCAGTGTCCTCTCTGCACTGGCATCTATCTGGGTTCTGTATTAATAATCAGAGTTCACTACACAAGTTTTAAAGATACTTACTTCCTTTCAAAGAGAAGTATCCCACTTTCTGTCTCAAAAGACCACTTTTCAAGGTAAGTCAACCACCTGGCACAATGTATCTCTGTGAAAGCCCAACTCAGCCTTCCCTGGGCTCTGACACAACCCGCACGTACCTCTTACATATCATACTAGAACACAGCATTCAGGCCCAAGTGGTTAATAGTCTCTTGGGTCTTTCAGATATCCAGCTTTTCAAAATAAATTCCTATCCAGAATCACGCCAACAACGAGCCAGTTTTGGAACAATGTTATAGAGTTTGGTTTCACAGTTCCACTTAAGTAGTTATTTAGTAACTGCAAACCTCAGTTTCCTGACCTGAGTAGTGGGAATACCAGCTACCAAGCAAGGTTAACTTGAGGACTACAAGTTTCTAAGACACCTACCACTTTGCCTGGCACATAAAACACACTGAAGAATGGTAGGCAGCCATTATACTTCTTGGCAATGTGTTTCAGCAATGCCATTAAAATATGTTTTTCTTACTTTAAAATAATTCTGGATTTACAAAAGATTTACAACAATGAAGATTTTCCACAAAACCATGTTAATATCTATAAAAGATAAAAATTATCCTCAATACTTAGTATTAATCAAAATATTGATGACTCCATTTTCCACTAATATCTTTTGTCTGAACCAGGATCCTAGATCTCCTTAGTACCTATCAAATTGTGCTTGTTTCTCAGTCTTCCAGGACCCACATCCCTGGAGAGTACTGTTTACTTAAGTTTGTAGAATGACTTTCAATTTGGGTTCGCCTGGCATTTCCTTAGACTGAAGTCCTATGTATGTAGCAGGAATATTACAGAAATTTCCAGAAAGCACAGGTGCCAGTATGTATTAGTGAGGGTGCAAACTCTGGTAATTTAAAGAGGCACCTATCTGCCACGAGTCTTGTGTAGTATAGTCAATATTTTCTTTCTGTAGTCACTAAATAGCCAAACCAACCATTTACTTAACATCTTCATGTCATTCACACTCTTAAAATGCACCCAATGAAAAAGTGTAATTGTAGTTTATGTAGCTGTGCCAAGTACTGCCATTCCCCATTCCTGTCCATCCCCTACACTACTAATCTCCTTTCCATTTCTATACATTTGTATGTTTTGAGCTTCTCATTCATGGACTGATTCATACAAAAGTACAAGGTCTTTTTAAGACCGGGTGAGCAATGCGGTTCTAGTAAGAGAGTCCCGTCAGTTTCAGGGCTGCTCTGCTGGCAGCTGCAGGTACCTTCGTCGTGGCGGTGGTGTGGGCGATCTGCGCCGCCGAGGAGGAGGAGCTGGAGAAGGAGAGCGGCGCCTTCTGGCGGGCAGAGGGGAGGGGCTTCTCCTTCGTCTACCACTAAACCAAAGAGTATTTTTGAGTTAGTGCCTTTTATAATTAAGTGCCCCAGAAAACATACTTTTAGTTACTATTAACTTTTTCAAATGATAGATCAAAAGGATGTGCACGGTAATCACCAGAGAAAGTGACATTTTTGCCCACCAGGTCTTATTAAGTACAGCCAGGTGTTTTCTGAAAAGGCTTTACAGGTGATGATTAACTACTTGGTGGGACCTACTGCTTTACAATCTCTAAGATAAAAATTTAAAATGTTGATAGATGCCAATTTGGGGGTCACTGCTACAAGTTCTTAATGTTTAAAAATATATCTCCATTGTTCAAGCTGTACATACTTTCCCTAAAAACAACTGTCCGAAGACAAATGACCAAAACTGTTATAGGAACAAAGTTAGCACACCACTGGGCCAATGTGGGTTAATATACAGTTGAAACTGTGGCCCTGTCTCAAAACACACACACAGGGATGCAGCTCACTGTGAAGGCTGGGTTTAATCATTACTGCCACAATAATAGTAATAATAATAATAATAATAATAATAATAATAATAATGAATAATAAAGAGTTGAGGCACATAAACCTAAATTCTGAACTCTTGTTACACATTTAACCAATACAAATGGTGTACCACATAAAACAGCAGTCTTATGACAAACTTATTTGAATACAGTAGGTGCTTTGGTTCAAGAATTTAATTTGTTCTACAATTTTTTAAAAAGATGGCCACATTTTTGTTTGTGTGGGAAAGATTGCCTTGTTTGTTTGTGAACCAAACCGTTTGCCAAAAATATTCATGAACTGAAGTATCACATAGATTTGTCATCTTTTAGGTAAGTTCACACATACAAAACAGTTTCACATTTTTTTGTCTCACAAGAGAAATGTTTCCTATGAATACAGAATTATTTGCAAGATGGCAGTTTCCCTCTAAAACTAAGGACACCAGGCAAGATGGTACAGGCCTATAATCCTAGCACAAAGGAGGCTGAGGCAAGATCCTATCTCCCCTCCCTCTCCCCAAAATTTCAAAGCAAACCTAAACACCCAGAATTAAAAAAAAAAAAAAAAATCAAAGCAAACCTAAACACCCAGAATTAAGGAGAACCTTATTAACTGATGCTTTCTTTAATTGGGAGGAAAATTTCCAATTTAATAATAAATTTAATTTCCAATTTAGACTTGCTTATGGTTTATAGAAACTAATGCTGCATTTTGAATAGTTTACAAAAAAGTAAAAAATACATATAAAATTTTCAAAACCAAGGTGGCACACACCTGTAATCTGAGCACTCAGGAGGCTGAGGCAGGAGTATCACCGCAAGTTTAAGGTCAGCTTGGATCAACGATACTGAGTTCAAGTCCAAATAATTTTTCTCTAAATCCTAAGCAACTGATGCAATTTCTAATAGCACTGATTGAAGCTACAACTAAAAATAGTTTTTTTGTTTTGTTTTGAGACGAGGTCTCACATCCGCTGTGTAGCCCAGGATGGCCTCAAACTTGCAGCAATCCTCTTGCCTCAGCCTCCTGAGACCTGGGATTTCAGGCATATACCACCATGCCTGGGGTAAAAATAAATTTTAAAAATGAGAACAAAAACAAAAACACACAGAAGTCAGGGCAAGCAAGAGGTCACTGTGGCTGGGGAAAGAAAAGAATACTGCAGCATCTAATTTACCTTCTTTTAGGTTTTTTCCCCCCCTAGTACCAGGGATCAAACTCATGACCTTGCTCTTGCCAGGCAGGTGCTTACACCATTCAGCTAAATCCCTGGCCCTCTTCTAGGTTTTTATTGTTTTATTATCAAGAATCAGCTTCCTCTACAGTGTAAATGCCCAGCCTTGTTCCACCACAAACAGTGCTGACTAGCTCCACAAGAACCTAAGAACACATTTTTGTTAAATGAGGTTACTTAAAATGAGGCAGCTTCAAAATCTGAGGTATAAACAGGGCTGGGGAAACAGCTCAGTAGAGCTCTTCCTAGTGTGCATGAGACTGAGTTTGATGCCCAGTGCTGCACCAAAAAAAGAAGTTAAGTTTTACAGCAAGGACAAGTACTGGGTAACAGCGTCCCTA
The DNA here is from genome assembly GCA_004027295.1 of Dolichotis patagonum. NCBI lineage: Eukaryota > Metazoa > Chordata > Mammalia > Rodentia > Caviidae > Dolichotis > Dolichotis patagonum. The sequence goes on along the minus strand of PVJX010017610.1, from coordinate 8,286 downwards.
ATCTGAAAAACCCAAATGCTCTAAATTCTTTTTTTTTTGGTACCGGGGATCGAACTCATGCCCTTGCACTTGCCGGGCAGGCGCTTAAGCCACTGAGCTAAATCCCTGGCCCAATTCTAAAACCTTATGGATACCTTATTATACCAAAATTTTTGTGTTTCACACTTTCAGATTGGGAATGTTCAACTGGAAAAGTCTACGCCAATACTCTAAAATCTGAACAACTTCCGGCTCCCAGCATTTTGGATAAGAGATATTCAAACTGTAATTAGAAAGTGATTGAGACAGGCACAGTGGTGCATGCTTATAATCCCAGCACTAAGGAAGCTGAGGCAGAAAGACTACTGTGAGTTCCAAGACAGCCAGTTTAAGGCCTACAAACTGAGTTCAAGGCCAGTCTGAACTACACAGGGAGATCCTGTCTCAGAAAACAAAAACAAAAAATTTTCTTTACTGACAGCTAATGCCCTCCAAAGCAGAAAACTGGTTCAGACAGACTAGTATGTATAATGTCAACAGTACAGTTCTAATTTCTGGCGTTTCGGGGTCGTGGTACATGCCCATAATCCCAGTACTTGAGAAGCTGAAGCCAGCCTGGGCACAAAATTAAGGTCAGCTTGCACTACACATCACAAGAGCCTGTCTCGAAAACAAAAACAAAAAGAAACAGTTCTAAGATCAGGCCTTGTCACTTTGTGACCCTAAGAAACTCACTTCACCACATTCAGGTCCATGTTTGCTTGTTTTTTCACTTATGAAACAGGCCTCACATTTGGCTCTGAAATGTTAATACTCAGTCACTAATATACATGAAATGATGAAAAAGTTTCAATAAAGACACAAAACTTACTTCTCTACTACTAGAAAGATAACACAGCTGAAACCCTACCTGCACTTCTCATATTTTAGGTTTCTTGCTTTTTCTAAAAGTCATCACAAATACAAAGTCCCTCCCCACTAGATCTAAGGGGTTTAGATTGCCTACTCTGGGAAATCACTTATACACTGCTCAAACTATGGGCACTTGTTGATGTAATTTGAAGCAATTACTGCAACAGTGGCAACCAGATATACAAAATGTAAATCTAAGTTCAAATGATGCTCTGAATTGAACATATACATACAATTCTCCTTCATCAGCCAGGCTAAGAATATTCCAATCAAGATAACTTAGGAATTTCCCCACAGCCACAGCCACTCTAAGTAGGGGATAAGGCCACCTACAGGAAACTTAGTCACTAAGTTTGGTAAATAACCCTGATTTACAAAGCAGTGTCTAACCAACCTTTTAGTCACTGGCGATTGCCATCGCTTTCCCATCTGCATCCTGAGAGCAGCGGAGAAAAACAAATGTCAAGAATTCCATTCACTAAATTATTTATTTCAAAGGATTTAAATCAAACTGATGGAGAGATTTTTAAGTTTTCAAAGATATTCAGGAGTTAATGCTATTACATTGTTGGTTTGTTCTCTGAGTCATATACGTATCTAACAATGCGTCACACTTACCAAGCTCTTGTTCGATACTAGTAACTACCAACAAACAAAAACAAAGACCCAAAATTATGAAATCCAAATAAATAAAATCTGACTTCTCAGTTAACCAGATTCCAGAATAATCTTTTTTTTTTGGTACTGGGGATCGAACTCACGACCTTGTGCTTGCCAGGCAGGCGCTTAAGCCACTGAGCTAAATCCCCAGCCCCAGAATAATCTTGCAACCCACCCTTTAAGTTTGAACTTTCATTGTAACTATACAGCATCGGCAAAGACCATTAAACAAAAGTCATTACCGAGGAGAAGTCTCTTTCTGGCGCTTCCGTGGTGATGGAGATGCACTCCGGGAAGGGGAATGCCTCCGCCGCCTGCCCACCTCGCCATTTTTCACATGGGATCGCTTGGGTCGTTCATCTTCAGAGGAAGACGAGGAGCCAGAGTCTACAGTTTCACAGTAAAGGAATATGATACATGACATCTGTGCTTAGTAAAGCCTGTCCAAATTTTCTGAGCCTAGCACAAGTAACATGTATACAACCCTCAAGTTTTGAACAAAGACAGAATCAGTGTACTCTCAATGACTTCAAAGCCAAGCCTATGTAATTATATAGAATCATACAAAAAAATCACTTCCATAGTACAATCCGATCAGGTATCAATCAATGATAGTATATGAGCATCTCTTAAAGTCTAGTGATTTTCGAAATAACCAAGTGAGAAGGTATCTCAGGAACTAACTTGAAGCCTGTTATCCTAAGCTCTTAAATGCTACTGTAGGATGGTCTGACCTGTATCCTATAAATGAAACACCACAGTAGAGCCTACTCATCACAATTACCAAATAAACCAGTAAGAACAGAGCACCTGGATGGAAGAACCAGGTTCCTGTGCAACAGTATCTTTTGTTTGTTTTTTAGACAGGATCTTGCTGTGCTGTTCAGGGTGATTTTGAACTAACTAGTCCAGGCTGGCCCTGAACTTGTGATCCTTTTGCCTAAGCCTGTGGAATATTCTCTTTACACACTTGCCAGGCAGGCCCTGTGCTACTAAGCTACATTCCCTGGCTGTGGAATAGTTTTTAATCTAACAAATCTAATTCTAATTTTATTTCACAGATACATATGCATAAATATATATACAAGGAAAATATCAAAACCACCTTAAGAATTTCAATGATATACCATCACTTATTATGTCAGTTGTCTATAGTCAATAAATTATGATTTTTTTTTTTTGTACTGGGGATCGAACTCCCAACTTAGAGCCTGCCAGGCAGGCGCTTATGCTGCTGAGCTAAATCTCGGGCCCTTATAGTATATTCTTATAAAAAAAAATTGCGGCTGGCCAAAGAATGAACCCTCCTAAGAATAAGGAAACATGTTCCACATATACAGTAAAGTGTCCTCCTTTTAAAGCCATGTATTTCTGGATATGCACCAAAACTTTCTGAATAAAGCTTTTTGGTGGGTGAGATTGGGGGACTGGAGAAAAATATTAAACCTTTCCTCTTTTTACTCACTATGTAACCCAGGCCCACCTCAAACTCACAGCAATCCCCCTCCTCAGCCTCCAAAGGGCTGGGATTACAGATATGCACCACCAAATACAATGTAACTGTTCCACTTTTAAAACAATTTTGATGCATTCCAGATTTCAATGTGGGCACAAATATTTCTCTTAAGTATAATCACTATACACTTATGGACAGTTACTGTTTAAGCATTTGTTACTTAAAAATGCAGGCTGAAGAGCTCATTAGTGCCATACCAGATGAAGACTGCTGGTTCTGTCGTCTGTACTGGCGTCTCTGCTGCACAGAATCCGCTGCAGCCATTTTGCCACCTTTATCTTCTTCTGAAAGATGGATGCATTTAGAAAGTGTTTCTTTAGTTATCCATAAGATAATTTCAACATTCAAATAGAATAGTCTCTTTAACCTTTATCTGGTTGGGTCAGGCAATACAACTATGCTATATAATCAAAATAACATTACTTAGGAATTACAGGTTGGGCTGAAAGTCAGTTAACTGTCAGAAATCTGTATTTTTCCCATTTCAATGATGAAACGAAGATGATTTTTTTTTTTTTTTTGGGTACCGGGAATCGAACTCACGACCTTACGCTTGCCAGGGAGGCGCTTAAGCCACCGAGCTAAATCCCCAGCCTGATGATTAATTATTTAAACAAAAAAAGTTGTTAGTGTCACAGATGGAGAATCCAATCAGGTCTAACTTCAATCTTAGTTCTTCCTCAATAAGCATAACTTAGTTAAGGTTCAATCAGAAAGAAATGACCAGATACGCAAAGGCAAAATCAACTTAAAAAGAGAACTATAACTATAGACTTACCAGATTCAGATAACTCTACTTTTCTAGGCTTTGGTGCTGGTGATGGTGATTCTCTTTTCTCAGTACCTTTATGTTTTGTCACTAAAAACAAAACAAAACCAAGAAAACCTCACTTACATACAATAAGGACAACACAAGAAGCCTTCCCTTTTTTTGGTACTGGGGATTGAACTCATGACCTCGCACTTGCCAGGCAGGCGCTTGTGCTGCTGAGCTAAACCTCTGGCCCAAGAAGCCTTCTTAATAGTACAAAAAAATGGTATGTCTATTCCCAAAAAGAATTTACTAAGAATTTTCATCATCTTAAGCAGAAAAAAATTTAAATATTTGTTGAAAAACTTCAAAACTGTCTACAATGATTTCCAAACTTGAGCTTCAAAAAAATCAATAGTTATGAGAAGCTGAGAACTGTTAATACACAGAACAAGCTCTATGTTATACTGAACTCAGGAAAACAAATCTGAGTGTAACTCAAGTACTACACCCTAAAACAAACACATACACAAACTTCAGAGACTTATCAACACAGCTTTCAAAAAACCACTACATATACACACATCAAAACAAAATGCCACTACACACCCACACACAAAACCAGCACCATGCAGTAAAGATATTGCAGATAAGCAACTGACAGGCTGGGGCAGTGGCACACACTAGCACCCCAGCATTCTAGAAGCTGAGGCATGAATAGTAGAAGTTTGAGCCCAACACAGGAAATTAACTTAGCAAGACCCTGTAACTAAATCGTTGCAGATGTAGCTCAGGGTAAAGGCTGAGTTTAATCCCTACTCCCTTGGGAACCTGACCAAGAGTCCCAACATCAATTTTACAAACGCAGCGAGAAAAATAAAAAAGAGAGACAAGTACAGTATTTCATCAATGGCTAGGAAGTCAATGTCTCTGGATCAGCCTCCTCCACTCTCAAAGCAGCCACTGTTTATTAGGTGTATATACAGTGATGGCTAGCAAAGGATTACAATTCATCAGAAGACAAAGACTCAAGAGCACAGATAATCTTAATGCTTAGAAGTATCCTGACCTGGAGTATAGTCCTAAAATGACTCAAGAAGGTATAGATGATTTTACGCTTATAAGAGTAAACAGGAAATCTCAGATGGATGGTGTCACTAATTCCAATCCTTCCTTTTATCCCACAAGGAAATATGCAAAATTAGCTACTGTGAATCTGTGGTCCCCAACATAAAACCAAACTGATGAAACTCACAGGAAAAGATATTTGGCCCCCAAAAGATAAATAACTAGCCACCCAAGAGCAGCAGGCTTGTTACGCAGCACAGTATGTTCAGAAGGGCATGGGAGATTTAAATTAATACCCAGATGATCACAATTGTAAAAACTATTCCGAACTTTCAACACAGCTCTGCACTGAAAGTAGTAGGACTACATGATAATCTTGTGACCGATTATAGGGAAAACTATGCAAGTACCTCTTATAATGGACCCTTGACTCACGAACTCAATGTGTTCCCAAGGGCCGGTTGTATACTCAGGCTCTTCTACACAGCCTTTGAAGTCTCTCTGCTGCCTGTAGGCAGATCTCAAGTGTCCTTACAGACACACTGGCCCAGGATTTCTCGATTAACCCCAGCAGGAAATGATGCTGTAATGTTCCTCCCTGAACTCTTTAAGGGTTAAATCTGTATTTGAGATCATCTGGAAGCAACAACGGCCAGCATTCAGGTCATAATTCAAGGCTTTGGTTGTAAGCTAAAACTCAAATTCTGGTTGTAACTCAGGTTGTTCATTACTCCGATTATTACTCCACAATCCACTGTAAGTCTGCTATATTACACATACTATTAGGCACTTCTTGCAGTATTATATCCTATTCACCCCTCTGCTCCACTTTAAATGAAATCTGCATCCTAAAAAGGAGTAATTCTATCAGTCACAGGAACAAGTATGTGAGTAAACACTTGCTCTTTCCCTCTCACTGCTTTGGCATAGCAGAACTCTTGAACCCTGATTATTCCATAGAATATAAATGTGAAATCTATCAGATTTCAATGGCCCCACTGCTCTGATATTAAATAGAAACCATAATGAAAAAATTTCTAAAATTGTACTTTTAGCCTCCTTTAGCAACCAAAGGCATTTTAGGATAGGAAAGCTAAACAAAGTATACATTACCTAACTGGGAACAAGAATAAATTCTATTATTCCTGGTTAGCTGACCTGACCAAATTGCTTAATCTAAAAACCTATTTCTTGATAACATTCCTAAGGTCTTTTCTAACTTTTGATTTTCTTTAGAGGGCTGAGATCATCTTAATCAGTAAAAAAAAAAAAGTTGTTTCTATAGCTCATATCATATTCAGCTTCATGGGACATTAACAGCCTATAACATGTTTCTGACAAAGTTTTGCTGGGACAGAGAAACTGTTTCAGGACCCCTTGTCCTCCATCATTACTTTTCTCCACCGTCTCTTTGCTAACAGCATAGCTGAAACATAAGAAGCTGGCACCTGTTCAACCTCATTCATTCATTCATTCATTCAGTTGTTTGAAACAGGGTCTCAACTATGTAGCTTATACTGGCCTTAACTCACTATACAGCCTAGGTTGTCTTCTAACATGTGGCAATCCTTCTGCCTCAGTCTTCCATGTGCTGGGACCTTTGTAACCTCTTTTTAAAAAGATAATTTTTGGAGATGGAGGCAGGCAGATCATTTGAAGTTCATGACCAGCCTGGGCTACAAAGTAAGCCCAAGGCCAGCCTGAACTGCATAGTGAGACCCTATCTCAAAAAAAAAAACTACAAACAAACAAACAAAACAAAAACAACCAACAAGCAACGAAGCCTTATCAGTCAATGCAAACTTTGATGAGTGACCACAACTCCAAGGGACTGTTGTTGGGTAAGTCTAAAAGCCAGTAGCTTTTACATGTAAACTCTTATTGAAGCCCAACAATTCAACACAGTAAAGAAACACAAGCTTAAAGACAAACTTACAAAGAACAGCTCATATAAATGACTATCTAGCTACTTCATATGGAGGGGACACTACACTCTTTGCAGCCAGAGAACAGTATTTTTGTGTGATTTTTACCTTTACCTGAAGTTCTCCCTGGAGACACAGAAACACGGCTTTTTCTTGTGCGGTTTGACTGCTGGGGTGTTGGGGAATGACGAGTTTTTGGTGGTGGAGTAGCTGGAGGTGATGGCCTATGCCTTCGCCTTGGAGGACTTGCTGAAGGAGATAGCCTACGAGTTTTACGAGGCGGGCTGGAGGTCCTCTTGGGAGGTTTCTTTGGTGGTGACCGGGAACGAGATGATGAGGATGATGAGCTACTCCCAGACAAGGATGCTGATGAGCGCCTTCTTCTGTGGAATAAAGCATATGTCATATTCACGAATTGCATATTTACAAAAATGACCTTATAGATATGTACAGTTTATACAAAAATATAGCTACTTTTATCCAACTTTTGAGTTTATGTAGCTAAGCATATAAATGAGTTTTTAAAAAAAATGAGAAACAAAACCAGTACCTACTACAGGAAACAGCTAGTTCTGAGACTAAATAGAAATAACTTTTGTGATGTTTCTGAGTTGTCTCTCAAGTTATAAAACTTGTTGAGTGCTACGTAACAGAGTAACTACCCAGTCTCTGTTCCTTAGGAATGACCTTAGTGTTTTGGAGTTTGCATTCAAAATTTTGAGTGTAAAAGTATTTTTTATTTAATAACACAACAAGCAACTTTTATTTTGCATTTTTAGAAAAAGTTGCAAAATTAGGAATTCATTTAGCTACATAAACTTAGAAGCAGGGGCCTCTCGAATTCTGCGGCAAAATCTGTGGTTAAGTTCTGTTGCAATTATGTGTACCTGCAGAATTCACCTTTGGCAGAAGAATTCCTGAGAACCTGAAAAAAAGAAACCCTACCTTAAGTGTGAGATTAAAAACTGGCTGAAAGGGAATCTTATACAATCTGTAAAATATTCTGACTGTTAAATGGCTTAGTTAAGCACAATTAAAACATGCTGTTTGCAAAACTCCAATAGAAGAAATAGCTGTTTCCAATAATTTTGTAATACACCAGCATTACTTTCTCCTACAGAGAAATAAGGAATTTCAGAAACTTTTTAGCAAAGTGTAATAACCGAAATGACTAACCATTTACATTAATAGTTTCATTGTAAGTATCAAAATCAAGTCTGTAATTCTGAATAGTGGCAGTAAGTGTTCGATATAACTTGACAGCCTCTTCCCCAAAGTTTTTTTTTTTTTGTTAAGTATGGAACTCTGAAGAATCTAACTCCAGAGGTAAATCTCACTGAGGTTATTTGATATTTTCCCTCTTTACTTACAATTTGATTTGTGTCCCTGAAAAAAAACCTTAAAGAATCAAACCTAAAAAAATCTTGTCCAAGGCTGAGGTGTGTAGTTCAACACTCATGCTTGAGACCCTGAGT
>PVJX010017609.1:0-38038 GCA_004027295.1 Dolichotis patagonum | reverse complement strand
AGATAGCTCTACTGGCTAAAGTTAGAATGTGTGAGCCACTGGCACGGGAACGGGGAGAAGTGCAAGGTGCTGTTGGGAAAGAAGAGCAAACACGTGTGGAACATCTAGTGCTGTTTGACATTGTCACCTGTGACGCCAAGGACAGCAACTAGTGTCCCTGTCCAAATTGAGAAGCATAAATGTAGACAATTTACGTTTCCGCCTTCCTCATTTACACAGTCCGTGACACAAGGCCTCTTAGAGAAGGCGGATTTCCTGTCTCATAAAAGTTGACAATCTCTTATGGGAAAGGGTACATTTGTATTTATAAGCAGCTCGAAAGAGCAGCTCGGTCTGCACAGATTAGGGACAGGAATGAAGAGGTAAAAATCCAAAGGCGTGAGGCTCATCGAACCAATCAGAGGACTCAGCACTTGGAGGCGTCTCTGCCCCAGTTAGTGGGTTAGTGGGTAGCGAGAGGACCCCGGGAAGTATCTGAGGCCACCTGTGAGCTGCACAAGAGCAGAGGATGAGGGGGAAAGAAATCAAGACTCTGGTCATCGGCCTTTTCCGGGTCACATCAGGCTCCCTTGGAGCTGAGCTTGCGTGTGCAGTGATATTTGAACGTCTAACTCTTTGACGCGTCACCAGCCTTGCAGAAGCTCCTCTTCCTGCTCCCTGTTCCTGAATTTATTCAGATTAACTGCAGTTCCTTTGATGTCAGAGAGGCATGGGGTGTGGGGTTCCCGTCCCCCAAGTCCTAGTTTTGCTTTATTCCGAGCCCAGCTCTGAGTGTGTTCGGGGCTCCAGGCTGACGCTCTGAGAGCCGGCACTGTGCTTCTCCCTGGGCAAGTGCCCTGGCGGACTGTGCCTGCTCAGTGGAGTGGGTTACGAAGCTAAACAATATTACCAACAGATTTAATTCTTTCAGTAGGAATACTGGTGCTTTTAAAATGCTCTGAGGAGGTGGAAAAGTGGAGTGGTAAACAGCAGCAAATCAACCTCTCCAAGATTCAGAATCCAGATGCTGAAATAAAATAACCTGGGGAAGAAAAGAAGGAGGGAGCTGGGTCCCAAGGTGCAGGAAGACTCTGAAGGGAGAATTAGAGCCTGCAGGGAAAGTAAGGAGACAGATCTCCATACAGAAAAAGGGGGGATGCACTGTCTCCCCGACGCCCGGGCTGAGTCTACAGGGGCACGGAGACTGCAGAGGCCTCCAGGGACAAAGCACCATGAGTGGAGTCACCCTGGCTGGTGAGTGACACCAGTTTCAGTGTCCCCTTCCCAGGAGAGAGAGCCTGGCCTACACATTTTAGGACGAGGCCAACTCAGCCCGGGAGCAACCAGGATGTGGGACTTCCTCCTGGGGTCCCCAGGGACTGGGTGGGGCACAACCTCGGGAGATGTCCAGGGTCAGGCAGCCAATGTCAAGATGCCCAGTGTCGCAGGCTGAGTGACTCAGCCCCAGCCCCACACCCGGGGGGACAGGACCTGCCTGGACTTCCGTTGAGATCACAGAGGAATCTTTTTGTCTTTGTCTTGTCTTTTCTTTTCTTTTTCTTGATTTTTTTCTTTATGGTGGGGACATTGCTTTGTTCTTGCTTTTGTCTTTTCCTTCTTTCTTTCTCTTCTTCACCCAAGTTTCCCAAAGCTTGAGTAAACTTCCTTTATCATTTACCCTTGTTCTAATCTTTTTCTTTTTTAATTTCTCTATTTTCCACTTTTATCTTTTAAAAAATGTTCTCCCCTTTGGGTAAAATTTCCATACTGAGGGAATATTTGATGCACGTAATTTTATGATTTTTTTTAGATTTTGTTATGGTTGTTTGATCATTTTTTTCTTCATGCCTATAACTATCAATCTTGTACCCATGGTTTAAGGTGGCAAATTAGCAGTTACCACAGTCTGTCACTTTCTAGACTGTACTTGATGCTACTTTTATTACAGATTGTACTACTTTAGCCAAAGTTCATTTCTATATTTTTGTTACATACACTTTGGAGATAAAAAACAAAGGATAGAGCGGGGTTTGTTGGTTCACACCGGTATTCAGGGAGGCTGAGGAAAGAGAACTGAAAGTTTGAGCCCAGCCCGGGAAACCTAGCAACAAGAAAGAGGTTGTCTCTAAAAAGACATAAGAAACAAAGAAGATAAAATAACAACATTATCTGATGTCTGCACCCTTTAGAATTAGAAATCAAAGCGTACTGTACAAACACCTGTACTGGTGCTGAGACTGTGTTATTGGAATCTACCCCACAAGGGGGCGCTAGATTAACATAGAACGGGCTGCCCCACAAAAGGGAACGTTTAGCATGTATTTTAATCTAACACAAATTTTAGGTGTTTTTTTCAGAGCTGAGAATTGTCAATATTTAGTAATTAAAGAATTGTTTCCATATTCTGCATGAAACAACCTCCTTTCACAGCTGAGAATCAAGAAGTTTCTCTGAATCCCTGAACACACACACACTCACACTCCCCAGTTGATCTGAGAAAGCCCCGAGGTCTCATATTATTAGGCCTTTTTATTACCATGTAATATGTTTTATTAATTAGAAGCAGTTGCCAAAATAAATTAAGTAAACCCTGTTGGTCATGCAGCATGCCCGAAGGTTACTCATTACATGGTGGCTTAATTTAAATCTGCACTTGTGTTGATCACTGCCCAGGACGCTGAGAAGCTCTAATAGGCCAAGTCAGCAGAACGCTCAGGAACAGTCTGAAAGATGTCTGGAAACATCCACATTCTCGTTTCAAATTTGCCTAGTTGGAACATGCAGACTGTACAGATTGGAATTTATGTAGAGCAAAAAAAATTTTTAGAAGATCTAGGTAAAGCCCAAGGAGAAGGATTCTCACAACTGAGTCTCAGTCTACAGTTCCATCTTTTGGTGCATCTGCAATTCATGACTTGGCAAAGATAACCAGAAATTTTAATGTTTTTCTTCACCATTGTTATATTGCGCTACCTTGAAGAACCTCATTGGCTGTGAGATAGATGGATGTAGATTTAAATCCCAAACTCAGAGGCTCAATTTTCTCATCTCTAAAATGGAATCAATATTCCTGACTCTTCTTGGTACTTTGTGATGGATTTTTAAATGCAATAATGTTTGTGCATTGTGTGGGTCAAATGACATTCATAAAGTGTTAAACATTCTTCCTCTTTTCTTCTCTACATATTCATAATGTAAATAATGATTCATGGTTTCTTCTGTCTCCTCCCTTCTTGCTTCCATAATTGATTTTGAAAGGCTTCCAAGAGTGGCAAACTTTATAGGTTCTACATGAAACCATGTTTAACGTTTGACTGTTACCTGTGTCACCTTTTGTCGTCCTTCCTGGCTGCCACCCCGCTCCTACAGCTGTAACCACCTCACAGGAGCTGGAAGGCTACACGGGAGCAGTTAGCACCGAGCCTGGTGCAGAGTGGCAGCCGTTCCCGGGTATGTTCCCAAGGCCGAGTCCTGTCCCTGTCACGGTTCCCTTCAGCTCTGCCGTGAACGAAATGGAGCACCCTAATCCGCTGCACTCAGCGGGGTTTCCAAGGCAGGCCACGGCCCCCACTCCACCAGTGCATGCCAGGGAACCAAGGGATTGTCCAGGAGCCGCTGCCTCCTCCACAGTCAGAAACTGTGGGACCAGAAAGCCACCGTCACACCTGCCAGCACAAACCTGCGACCAGTGCCATGAGCCGTGCTGGTGACAGGGACCCCTGGAGCTCTGCCTTTCTCTGTACAGGACTCAGTGGTCAATCAAGATCTCTCAAGCCAGCTTTGGAATGGTAGAACCTAACTTATGTCTGACATTCTTCTTTTAAGAGAGCCTGGGAAACCTGATTGTTTTACCAAACAAGAAAAGACAGTGAAATGTATTTTAAATGGACCGATCCAGAGAATCTTCATGTGCTTTTTTTCTTTCTCTTTCTTTCTTTCTTTCTTTCTTTCTTTCTTTCTTTCTTTCTTTCTTTCTTTCTTTCTTTCTTTCTTCTTTCTAGACAGGGTCTTACGATGCAGTGCAGCCTGGCCTTAAGCTCACTTTGTAGCCAAGGCTGGTCTCAAACTTGCAACAATCCTCCTGCCTCAGCCTCCCAAGTGCTGAGATGACAGGCATGTACCACCATGCCCAGCCATGTCCTTCATTTTCTATTTGGTTTGTTTTCTACAACTATTATTTGGTTTAGTAATCTGTATACTTTACTCCTCAGAGGTCAATGTTAGTTCTAACAATACTGGTGAGGAGGTTGGAATACACAGAAATTCCATAATGTGGCCCTATGTTTTGAGTCTATTTGAAATTACATATCTGAACATGTTTGAAACTATATTTGTTACAAAACTACTTGTCTACTTTGAAACTGCACGCCTTGAACACTTCTTTAGATAATCAAATTTACTAATATCCTGTTGAGTATTTCTCTAAACAGGAGTCAGCTTATACCTTGCATAGGTGAAACACAGAACTCGAAGCCCTGAGAAGACAGCGGCTTCCTGGTTGTTGCTTTCAGTTTTCCTTTTGCCCGGGAGTATTTGATCCCCCGTGAAGAGCTGGAAAACTGCATCCTATAGTCCCTGAATGTTAAAATTCACCGGAAGCATCTCTTATCCTAGAATAATTCAAAATACACCAGCAGCAGCAGCCACGGCGTGAACGGTGGTCCCACCTTCTCACTGGCCGATTGTGTGACATTCCCTGGCTCCACTTAAGGCGGCCCATTGTGACAGCCCGAGAGCTCTCACAGAGCTTACAGAAGATGCTCCGAAATGAAAAAGCCGGCACAACCAAGAGGAAGGTTGGGGTGGGTGGGGTCCCTTTTATGTGTTAAACAATTTCTCCTATCTTTGCTCTCCAGATCTGACTGCTGCTCTGTAATTTCCATTATAATATCACAGGCTGGAGGTAATATTGGGTTTCCGAGCGCAGTGCCCTTGGAAATCATTGTAATAGCTCAAATCTCTACTCCTGAAACCGTTTGCTAACCCTTTCATTTTGCCTTTTAAGCAAAACAAATGCTCCAGGGCCTTTCTAATGCCTCCAAGATTCGTGCAAGGCTCCTTAAAAACACTGTTTATTTAACTTTTACTTGAAAGCTTCAAGGAGTCTGAATGAAAAAAAGAAAGAAAGAAGAAAGAAAGAAAAAAAAAGAAAGAAAGAAAGAAAGAAAGGAAAGAAAGAAAAAGAAAGAAAGGACAGCAATAGGAAAACACCACCATAGAATTGTTAACCCAGTCTTTTCAGTCACTCGGGATAATGGATCGCTGTTCCACCGAACAGAAATGCCTGGTTTAGAAGCTGTTCTCACCTTTCTCCACACAAGAGCCGGCTGCCGCGAACAATTTGTTTCCTGCTCTATCAGTTTCCTAAGCACAGGTAGGGAGTGAGTGATTCGAGGGCAGTGTCTGACGCTGAGGGTGGAGTTTACAAAGTTTATAAAGTCAGGAGTCAGCGCAGGGCAGGGCACCATTCAAGGGCCGGCCGCCGTGGGTGGGAGAGGACCCCACGGGTCCCCGGAGGACTCCGGGGTTGCTGCCCCGAGAAGGCGGCAGGAGGGCGCGGCGCTGTAGGGAGAGCGCTGTGCCTGTGCACGGGGGTGGGGTGGGGGGGGTGGCTCAGCTGCGGCCTGCTCGGGAGGTGCCCGGACAGCAGGAGCGCTGGCGTCACTGTCCTCGCAGCCTGCGGCTCCCTCCCCGACACGGAATCCAGAGGTAAAGAAAATGCATCACTCAGCGACGCATGAAGATAAATTTGAGTCATTCGTAGGAAAATCGATGGGTCGCAAGACCACAGTTCTAAGTGAAAACAATCGGAGACAGAAGGTTAAATACTGCACGGTTTCCCCAGTAGGCGACGTCCAAAATGTAAATGGTACAAAGAGCAAAATAGAAGAGAGCAAGGTGGACTCCGTGGAGATGGGAAGAGGATCTGGGGACAGAGGAGGAGCGAGGACCGAGGGTGAGTAAAGAGGGCCTACGTGATCGCGACGTGATGCGTGCATGTACGTGATCCCGACGTGATGTGTGCACGTACGTTTCCCGGGAAGAGTGTAATTATATTATACTGCAAGTGCGTACTAATGAGAGTCAGCCAGAAAGTCAGTTGACCATTGAGACGGTCTGGGGCATAGAGGCGGAGCAGCAGGCATTCCTGAAAGGGCACAGCTTCTGTGTTGTGATTGCCTGGCAATTCTCAGACGCCCTCTAATTTAATCCTCGCAAAATTCTAACAAAGTAAAGATTATTTTCTGCAATTTACGCCCAGAAATCTGATGCGCAGAGCTATTACTGTGACTCACCATGTTCGTTACCATACAAAAATATAATAACATGAAGAAAAACATCTAAAGTATACAGGTAAACATGCACTAGAAACAATCTGGTTTCCAAAGATAGTAAAATGTTTTAGCCATCTTTCCATACAAGAGAACTTTCTTAAATCAGTAAAGAAAGAATATTAAAATCTATGGCAAATATTATATTTGAAGGTGGGAAGGTAGAAACAACTTTAAAATAAAAAATAAAATTGTCCTCTATGATGCATATGTTTAATAGTTTAATGGAAATCTGAGCTACTGAAAGTCTTAACTAATAGAGGACAAAAATATAGAAAATACTCGAGGTTTGCTATGTGCCTTCTGATATTTATGCATTGGAAATTTAATCCCCACTGTGATACTGTTGGGAGACAGGGCCTAAGGGTGGGGGTTATGATGCAAATGAACTAATGTCACAGTATAAGGAGCTCCTGGGAGTGGCCGCTCCTCTTTCAGCCTCCTGCCTGCAAGGACACAGCATTCATCCTCTCCTGGCTTCTCCCTCCCTCCACTTGAGGCTGCAGTAGGAAGACTCACAGAATAAGCCGTAGACTTGGCCTTGGACTTTCAAGCCTCCCAAACAGTAAATAGATTTCTGTTCTTGATAAATTACACACTTTGTGCTATTTTGTTATAGTAGCAGAGAATGGACTAAGGCAAGAAATTAACAAAAATTCCACAGCAAATCTGTAGGCAACTTGTAAGGTCTAAGCAGTGTTCAAGAAGGTTGTTAGATAAAAGAACATTATACAAAACTCAACTGTATATTCACATGCTAGCATCAGAGAGAGCATGCAGTTTTAAAAAATATGAAATCTAGAAATTACAGTGACACACACATACCCAAGTCTATAGCAGATACAGATCTGGGAAGCAGCCTGCATGTCCATCAGTAGATGGATGGGTGAAGAAAACCCCACGCACACGACGGAGTACTACGCTGCCATGAAGACAGGTAAGCTCCCACTGTTTGTAGGAAAGTGGATGCACCTTACGACTACGACTTTAAGTGAAACCAATCAGACACACAAGTTTAAATATTATATGGTTTCTTTTATGAGAAACTCAGATTATAAAGAGCCAAATAAGACCTCAATAGTACAAAGTAGGGAGATAGAGCCTTCTAAATGAAGAGACCAAGGAGGGAAGGGGATGGAGGAAAGGGACGGAGGTGAATGAAGGAAGATGTGTAGCAGCTCCACACCAGGAGGGTAAACATGATGCATGCAAACTAATAAAAAAGAGGTCTAGAAATAGACCCAATAAAATATGTGTATGACTTGTAGGAAAACATTATAGAGTTTCCTGGAAGACAGCAAAGCGACCTTGAAGGAAGAGACGTTCATGGTCATGTTTGGGATCAGAAAATATAGCGTCTCAGATCACCCTCTAAATTCAACATAATTCCTGTAAAAATGCTGAAGCACTTTGGTAGAACTGGAAAGTCCACTATCAAACCACATTAGAGAAATAAAGAACTCAGAATACCAAAATAATACCAGATAAAATCAGTCAGACACCGAAACATAAAACTGTAAGAACTGATAAAGCATAAGAAATAAAACAAATGGAAGAAAAGAGACAGCTTGGACACGGAGTCGTGTGTATTTGGCTACTGATTATGTGACAGAGAAAGCAGCACTAATTAGTGGGGTTAATAAGGGGTAGGACAATTAGTTATCTACACGAAAAGACATAAAATTCAGTCCTCGTCCTAAACCATGTACAAATATCACCTGTAGGTGTCTCAAAGACCTAGTTGTGAAAGAAAACTAAATATTTCAGAAGAATATATCTTTGTGGCTTTGAGGTAGTGTGAGTTTTTTGTTTTGCTTTGTTTGTTTGTTTTGAGACAGGGTCTCACTGTGTAGCTCACACTGACTTTGAACTCGCTACGTAGTAGCTGAGGGAGCCCTGAACTCCCAATGACCCTTCTGCCTCAGTCTCCAATGCCGGACGTACAGGTGTGCGCCACCATGCCTGGTGTGTTTTCTTAAATGAAATGCAGAATGCACATCCCGTCAGAGAAGAGGATACATTTGCATCATGTTAGTGACATTTGCTGGAGAAAAGACAACATCAACAGAGTGAAAAGCTACAAACTGGGATAAGATATTTGTAACTTGTATCACTGACCTACCAGGGGGTAAAAGGACAAAGAACCAAATGACAAAAGGCAGGAAGAGGTGAAAAAGAAGCCAGTATATGTCACTAACAAAACACTGCTAGTCAGAATAGGCAATGAACTTTCATAGTCTTTAATTTCTATAGTTTCTTCAAACAAGACACAGAAAAGCACAGACCATGAAGGAAAAGATTGATATATTTAATTATGTTTGAATTAACTTTTGCTTAGCAGTAAACATCATAAATAGCGAACTGACAGCCCACAGCCTGGGAGGCACACAATATTGTATGACTGACAGTGTGCTAAGACTGGCGAAGACATGAGACAAGCAGATCTCTCAGTTACTCGATTAAGATTTCTACTTGCTATCACTCTGAAGCTCAGCTGGGCAACCTGTAGTAAACCTGAAGCAGCTTCTACTCTTCAATCTAGCAGCTTCTACATAGAGGCTTCAGAAAAACAGACATTGGTACTCAAGATAGGGCAAGACCTATTATCGCAGCATTGTTTGCTGCAGTGAAAAACTTGAAAACAGTGCAGTTTGTCAATCATGTAGTGAATAAATAAATTGGAAGTTTTATATGGTGGATATTACAGATGGATAATGAATGAACTAGAATTTTATATGTCAGGCTCGATGAACCTTGAAAGAAAGCATGCTAAGCAAACTGCAGGACACATATGGCATGGCAGAGTTTTATACGGTTTGAGAGCTGGTACCTACCATGCTCTGCACTTTCAGGCCTGGCAAAGATGGGGGTTATTTCTGGAGAACCTGGTTTGGGGGCGACACTAAGACCAGGAAGCAGTATGCAGGGGGCTCCGGATATACTGGTGTGGAGGGTTAACTAGTGGTCAGCGTGTAACACCCAGCTGAGCTGAATCAGCGTGGTGCTGGGTGTGGAAGGCCCACCTCAGGACTGTTGCCAAAAACATGAAAAAGAGAACTGGAAGGGAAGATGGTGCCGTTGATTCTCCTGGAGAAGCTTGTCGCGCTGGTTGTCCTGATATGAACTCAGCTGTTCAAATCATTGGAAGCATTTGGGTGGTTAGAGCCATGGCCGACAGTGGCTGCAGTTCTTCTAGGGGAGCTCTGGTCCTTACCTTGAGTGTTGTTTCCTGGCTCCAGTGCAGATCCCTCAGCCCTGGCACAGATCCTTCATCCACCTGGTGCAGACTTTTGAACTTCCATCACTGCCCTTTGGGTCTTCCCAGTGCAGATCCCCAGTACTGATTTGCATGAGACATTGTCGTGGGCTCCAGGTCCCCGCTGGACTCATGGAGGACATTGCCATGGGCTCTAGAGGACTCTTTAATCCTCTACCTTGACTGAGGATATTGACGTGAGATCCTCAGCTGGATTCTTTGAGTCTCTAATGTGTGGATAGAGCCTTTTCACTCTTCTGCATTTGACTTTTTCGGTGGATATCATAAAATAGTCCTATAAATTATGTGTCCTGTATTAAATCTATTCCCTTGCAAACCCTGACTACAACAAGTGGTAACATTTGATTTGTTGAGCTGGGTGATGGCTATATGGGCTTCTATTCTAACCGTGATCTATAACTTTGTGCATATGTGAAAATTCTCATATGAAAAATAAGTCAAATAAGAAAATAAAAGATGGAATAAGAAGAAGTCACTACCTGAGTA
This sequence comes from Dolichotis patagonum, assembly GCA_004027295.1. NCBI lineage: Eukaryota > Metazoa > Chordata > Mammalia > Rodentia > Caviidae > Dolichotis > Dolichotis patagonum. The sequence goes on along the minus strand of PVJX010017609.1, from coordinate 27,964 downwards.
ATTAAAGTACAAAGTACACAAGGCTCAAAAGCATAACAGACCTGGTCTTGAATCCCAGCATTTATACTCTCTAATGCTCTGACCCGGCTGAGAGATTATATCCCAGACCTTCACGTGCTCAGTAACAGCATTGATATCTGTGCCAGGCCACATGGAACCTTCTCTAAGTAGTGTTTGGAGTATGGCAAACACGCTGTGTGTGGTTCAGCTTTGCTGATTTTTTCAGAACGCCTGGTATTACTTTATTTTCCTCCAACCGCACATCCGCACATCCTATGCCAACGCCATACACTCCACAGCACTCATCCGAATGGGTAATTGTGCACCTCTGTGGACAGCTGTTTAATTGCTAACCATCCCATGGCTCAGCTCTCAGTTTCCTGAAGGCAGAAGGCAGTGTTATTTTTGTACAACTATCTCCAGCACCTAGTAAATTTCCCGGCTCCCGGAATAGTTTGATTGGATAAACGAATTAACAACAATCATCCAAGAAGTAACTGCTAATACTGTTTTGCAGTCTGATTAAGGGTCAGAGACAGTGAATGAAAGAGCTGGGTTTCGCGGCCGTCAGCAGCAGTTCTTCCCGCTGGGCTGTCACGGGGCAGCTGAACACCAGACACCACAAGATCTTCCAAGAGAAATGTCTTCCCCGGGAGGGGATTTCCGCTGGTTGTGGTTTTGCATCATGGGGCGCATTTGGCAATATCTGGCAATAACAGAGAGTTATTTTCTTTTCCACTCACAGAGTGCTGGCTGCTAATGGGCAAAGCACAGTGTAGTGTGGCTCCCTGGAGTCTTTAGTGTGTACCTTGACACAGAGAGACGGGACAGGGATTTGGAGAAAGGCAGGTCTGAAGAGAAACGGCATTGTGGTGACCTCCAGGGTACTGTTTAGGAGCCAGTCTGGATGGAGATGTTTTGACACTAACCAGTGACAGGAAGTGGATTTTGCCATAAAGGAAGTTAATAACCAAGATATCTGACAAAGGACTAGAAACGCCTTGGCTTTATGAATTAATCACTTGTGAAAACTGCTATACACAGTCTGTCACTTACCTGAAAATCAAGTAAAAGTGGACCTTTTACTAACAAAGAATGAGAACTTCATTCTGTCCCCACCATGTAGGAGCCAGGCAAATTATTCAATTCCTTAATCCTCAGATTCACCATCTTTAAATGGGGCTGGTGGTAATATAGCCCCCTTAGATTATTGCAAGGATTAACGATGATGACTGTAAACAGGCAGATCACCATGCCTGACACATACGCACTGCTCAATAGTAACTATATTGTCATCATTACTAGCAATTCTGGCCAGCTCTGTATATCTTCCCTATCTCTAGAAAAATCTGAAAATGCTAAGACTTGATATAAAATATAATTAAATAATGTGGGTATTTTTTATTTGCTGAAAACTTTCCTAGAGCACATTTTGTGGTATGAATTAAAGGAAGATGCTTCCTCACCAATATATTTTGAAACATAACAGAAAAACAAGCCACTGATTGGAATTAATGCATTGTCCCCCCTAATTTGGCTGGTTCGTCATCTGACAAGTTACAAGCTCTACAGTATCATGATAAACAGAAGCCTTAAACAGACTACAAATATAAAGGTAGTTGGTTGTGTTTGTATGAGAGGAAATTAGGGGAGCACTTTCCAACCATGTTATGCTATTTTAATATTCTAATTTTAACTTTACAGATTCAAAGTTTATGTATCTGGATATAAACTCTTAGGTTGTCAGTGTCCTGAGGGAAGGAAAGATATTTTTGCTTATCTTTGTGTTTCTAGCACATCATTTTATACCTAGCAGATAGTGGATTTCCACTACTTATTCAGGGAACAAAATAGATTCTAAAATTGAAGTAATTATGTAGGTCTTGGATGACCGCATGAACTATTAAATAAGAGCTTCATAAAACTTATGTTTATGAGTTTTAAAGCCAAACTTAATATGCCATTTATTAGCTATGGTTTTCTTACAATAAAAGTTATGACAAAAATTATTTGGGATGAAACTGAATAGTCTATTTATAATGCTTGCCTAATGGTCTGAATAAGACCAAGGACAGTGTGTCGTCATGGTGACAATAGTAGGCCCGTTATGCACAGAGTCAGTGTCAGTGTATTAGAAGGGACTGTTTGGCTCAAGAGTGGATGCATCACTTTTCACCTTGGTGGAGGGGACACATGAAGGGTCACAGGGAAGCTAGGCCACAGCTGAGAAGGTTGTCAGTGGTGGTTCTTTCATTGTGAGAGAGCAAGTAAAAGCATTTTTCACAGCACAAAGCAACTGAAACTGCATTTTAATAACCTGAAAGCAGAGAAAAGTAGGAGACACTATAAGAAAGAGCTACATTATCCTATGAACCTGCTGAGAAATGGGCAAAATTGATTCCACAACCGAAATCCTTATGTTAACCTTAGAAAACAAAACAAAACTGGAGTTAGACGTATTAGGCATTGTTTCACTTAGCATTTTCTAGGATGCTTTGCCTAGCACCCTTGTTTTGTTGTGGTAACATCCATTAAAATCTCTGGCACCAGTGTTTTGAATCCTATCTTGAAAACTGGCTTTGTTCAATAAGCCAAGAACATGATCCGTGCAGCCGTGGTGGGGGTGAGAATCGAAGGGCTCACAACCGTAGAGGACAATTCACACCAACACAGTGAAGAAGGTAAGAGGAGTAAGCGGCAAGGTAGAAGGAATGACCTAGGAAATGGCAGCAGTTGACTTAACACACTGAGGTAGTGGGGAGCCATTTCCAAAAATCCTGTTTTTGTATTTCTGTCCCCTGATTTGTCTGTGTTCTTCTTCCATTGCTTTTATTCTTTTAGTTTTGATCTTTAAAGTAATTGTAGATTCATTAAAAATGTTAACAAAGAGATTAGTTTCCTCTACTATTTATCACCTTGCTGTCTTATTTAATGCACTTTGAAAAAATTTTATGTCGTGCCCTTAATCATTCCTTCTGGAAGTCACATTTTCTCACAGCTTGCTGTTGTCTTCCCTCTGGCTCTTATTGATGTGTCACCAGCCACCTCGATGATTTGACAGATAAGAAGATTGTTGAAGAAACTCTGTAGTACTGCAGCACTGCGTCACTTCCCTCCTGCACCTACCTCAGGCTTAATAAGGCAGCCCAAAGAGAGCGCTGCATGGACAGGAAGTCCTGGCTGCAAGGAGCTTGGGCCTGTCAGGGCCCAGGGGAGTGTTGGCTGTGGCCCAGAAACTTGTCACCCTGTCCTTGACTAGAGACACATGGGCTCTGCCCCATTGTAAAATCGCAATTTCTTGGAGGAAACTGACATATGTTTCTATGAACCTGAGAATGTGGGAGGTGAAATAGAGATTGGTTAGATTCACCTCTGGTGAAAAGGGCAGAGGTAAAGCTGTAATTGCGGGGACCAAAGAAGGATGCGTGATTTGTGAGCTTCTGTGAACCTCAGTAGAGAAGGTGCAGGGTGGAAGCCATTGCTGGGAGCAAGGGGTGTCCAGAAAAACTGTAAATATCAGCAATCTAAATTCTATTATGGCGGGAGGACATTCACTAGACAGCCTTAGTGGGGTAAGCAACATCAGCTAAATTAAAAGACATTTGCCCCTTAATCTTCATCCCCTTTCCCTAGTTTCATTCTAGAGAAGTCAGGAGTAGCAGATTAGGAGAGACTAGTGTTCTAGGCTGAATTGTGTCCCCACCTTGTCCCTCAATATTATCTCAAAGGTGAATGTATTTGGGGATGGGAACATTTAAAGAGATGGCTAGTTGAGGTGATGCCATTAGGGTGGGACCTAATCCACTGTGACTGGTGTCCTTATAAGAAGAAAAGATTAGGATGCAGATATAAGGGGAGGAAGAAATGGCTACTGACAAACCAGGAAGTAAGGCCTCAGGAGATATCAACTCTACCAACCCCTTAATCTTGACCTCCACCCCTCAACATTGGGAGAAATTCCATTTCTGTTGCCTCTAGTCCAGGCTATGGTTTTTTTTAAAAAAAATTATTTAAAGAGAATAAAATAAAACAAAACAAAACAAAATAAAGCAAATCAGAACAGAGCAATGCAAGTGATATAGGACTTCAAAACAAGACAACAGGAAATCAACAATGGTTACCATAAGGTCTCTGATTTTCTTCAAAATAGCTGTCCATACTATTACATACAACACAGTCAAATAAAACAAAACAGAATAAAACCAATTGAAACAAAAGAATGAAAGCATTATAAGATTTCAAAACAAGACAACAGGAAATCAACAATGATTACTATAATATGTCCTGTTAGCTATGGTTCTTTTGTAACGGATCACAAAACAAAGAGCAAGACGAAAGAAGCAGCCCCACCTACAGCATCTAACACAGGACAGATGCTCCATGAATCTGAGTTCTCTTGTCCCAGGAAACATGAAGCTGGCAAAGAAAGACTGACGTAGAACAGTGCTGAAGGAACAAAGGTTGGATTGGCAATGATTGGCTGTAAAGAGGAAAAAGAAAGGTGACACAGATTCAGTGATGGTCAGTGCTCAGAGTGGGCCAACCCAGCCCCACGGCGAAAGTCAGGAGTCCATGGGAAGAGACAAGAATAGCATGGATGAAGATAGTAGGATGTTTTGCATAGATCCAGAGGACGTTAAGGCATCTTGTACTTGGGGCCAAGTTCCAGCTTGTGATAATGATTTGTTATCATTGTTGGACAAGACTGACATATGTCATTCTATCTATCTATCATCTATCTATCTATCATCTATCTATCTATCTAGTTATTATCTGACTTAAATGAAATACTGGAAAAAGTATTGCACTAAAATTAAGACCTATGTTATGACTCCAGAGGAATCTGAAAACAAAACGTTACTCTTTTATAATAACCTGTAGTTGTTGAAGCCTGAAACAGGACCCTGTACCCTAATTCAATCTCAGTCGTCCCCTCTAAACTGTAAAAATGATGGCAGACCAGGTGCCTCCCCAGTGACTTAGAAACCTCTTGTACCCATCAGAGATCTGTCTGTGCTTCAAGATGAGAGAGAGATTCCATTTCATAATGTGGAAGCACATAATGCTGACTGGAGAAAGACTATCATTAAATAACAAGACATGCATTTGATTCTTGAAATATAGCTTTCTAAGTAATTTTTTTTTTCTTAGAAGTCAAAAGTTTCAATTTGATGGCAACCAGGGCAGGTTGTATCCACCTAAATGCCATTAAAATGTGCTCATTTTATTCCTCCCTGTCCTTTATGCTTGATTTACTCTAAACATTTTTAAATTATTCATTATACTGCAGGGAGATCACTCAAAATGACTATCATTTTGCCAACAAATATGAAGGCCTAGATGAAATTGCTGCTTTTCCTAGAAATATAAATTTAAAAAACTGAAAAATAAATTGGAAACTTGAATAGACTAATAATCACTGAAATTTTTAAGTATGTTATCAAAGATTTACTTCTAAAAAAATATTTACAGCCTAGCTGAATTTATAGGTATGTCCTTTCTATTTGACTTTCAAGGCCTAGAGGGCACTTGTGTTATTTAAATTATTGCTGAGCATGAAAAGATGGAACTCTTTCCAACTTATTTTAGAAAACTACCAAATTCATATACCAAGAGCGTAAAAATAAAACACACATCATTTTATAAAACTAGCATGTTTCTTATGCCAAATCTGACATAGCACAAAAATAGAACATAGATGAATTTAATTTATGAATATGGTGCTTTCTTATGCAGTGAGACTTTGATAGAATTTCTACGCCAAATAATCTAAGATTTCTTATTTTTTCCTTATAAACTCCATATTCCCAATGCTCTGATATGAAACAAAGTTAAAAGAGCAGAAAGTTAAACTTCAGAAAAGGCCAAGGCAGAATGTAAATATGATCGTCAGTGAATTCTGAAGAGTTTAGAGGTAACTTGCAAATTATTACAGCAAAGCTTTCAAGTGCCATGGTGTTTTGTGGTATAGCAGCTCACAATGTTAAAACTCATGCTTAGCAGTCACAGTGCAGCCTACAGACCCAGATTTTTTGAAACAAAACACTCTGCTTCAGCTCATTTAATTTCCACTTAACAGATGACTCTGCATCCACCGGTCACCTGATGCACAAGGGTCAGGTCAGCGACTGCTCCTTAGATTTATCTAAGACGATCTATTCTTTCTGTACCACGCTGAATCACCTTCAGCAGAGATGGGCCGAGAATGGGCAGCCGCACCAACAAAGCTGACTCAGAATTAAAGGATGAACAGTGTTCAACTCCGCTGGGAAAGCATCAAGACCAGACAGCTGTGCTATGGCTACAGGCCGCCTTGTGATACAACCTTATCATCCTCCCACTGAAAGGTGGGGTCTGTTTTCTCTCCCCCTAAATCTAGGTGTCCTATTTCTTTTTAAACTGTTTACTTGAAAATAGGCTTATCTCCTAGAAGAGTTGTAAACATAATACAATGGGTCACTTTCATTCAGATCCCCCCAACGGTAACAGATTCCATAACCACGGGATGGTGGTGATGGTGCAGAACTTGTAGTGCTGAATGTAATGTTACTGCTTAAGTCCAGCCTCCATGCAGCACAGATTGTCAGGAGGCTGCACGGAGAAGCCTACTTAAACCACACCCCACAACCCTGAGGAAACTCTCAACTGGTAGCTACCGCCATGGGCCAGCAATGTCGACAAGGTCATTTGTCCCTCCCAGCCACCATAGCACCCTGCTTCACTATGGAGGAGAACCTGGACAATCTATAGGGGTTCTAAATTGTCACTGCTTTAAGCCACCAAGTTTTGGAGTCATTTGTTACACACTCACAGATAACTGAAACACCAGCTCTAATTTGTTGGCAATTTATACTGCATGCTGAACACAACACAACACAACACAACACAACACAGAAATACACTCTAATTCATGCAAGCTGACTTGCCATAAAGAGAAAAGGAAACAAAAGGACAGTTTTGATAAGCAATATTCTGTCCTTCAAGCAGTTTAGTCCCTTTTTTTTTCAGACTAAGTATAAAGCAAAGACACTATTAAGTGATCAACTTCAGCTGTAACCATAGAAACTTCTAGAGTTGATCTAAGTAATGGAGAGAGGCCATTAGAAAGCCTTCTAACTTCTGACTTGAATTCAATATGTAAATGTTAACCTATTCAGAAATGATATATTAAAAAAAAGCTATAGGCACCTGAACTAATGAGGTTAGTCACACAGTTCCTTTATGTTAAACTGGAAAATTAATAGTTTAAAAATGTCAAATAAGCAGGATCTTTAGTGAATTTTTCTTCTATTGCCTGGTTAGAAGCCAATCAATTTTTCTGTCAAGAGGCAGGTAGCTGAGGGTTTGCAGGTCAAGAAGTAAAATCCAGGACACTAGGAAGGTACTTATAATAAGAATAATTTTTATTGATAAAATTGAAAGTATGTTTACAATTGAGTACTTTACAATTGAATCTTTACAGATTGTAAAGATACAATTGTATCTTTACAATTGAGCTTTCTTTCTTTCTTTTCTTTTTTCTATCCTTCCTTCCTTCCTTCCTTCCTTCCTTCCTTCCTTCCTTCTTCCTTCTTCTTTTGCTCTCTCTTTGCAGTAATGGGAATTCCATTCTAGAGGTGTGCTACCACTGAGCTATCTCCCCAGCCCTGTAATTTATTTTATTATTTTACTTTAAGATAGGGTCTTGCTAAGTTGCCCAGGCTGACCCCAAATTTGTGACTTTCCTGCTACAGCCTCTTGGGTAGCTAGGATGACAGGTGTGTGCCACTGCACTAAGATTTTTGTCATGTAGATGTACTAAAAAGAAGAATAAAGCTCTTGGTGTGGGGATAACTTTATAATCGGAGTTCAAATGTCAAAACTCTTCTTAGCTCACGGGTCATACAAAAATAGACAAATGAGACAATGTCAAATGGGCTAATGTAAAAAGTTGAAGTTTCAAAAGTAGAGGAGAGCATAGCAGGAGAAATATTTTAAAATACAGTGACTGACAATTTTTGAAAAACTGATGGATATACAATCATGGATTTAAGAGTTTCAGCTAATGTAAGAAAGCAGTGAGAGAAGACTCCCAGCTAGGACAGGCTTTATTGAGATAAGGACCTGAGAGGGACTATTGGCTCCCAGGTGCCAGAGCAGCAGCTGTCATAGAGGAAGGGTCTCTATGCGGCAGCAGAGATGAAGAAGGTGGAAATCATTCTGGGATCAGGTCATCTGTCTCGGTCCATGGTCATTGGTCCATTGTGTGTTTGTGTAAGTTTCTCTATTCTTCTGGAGCTGAGGGTTCTTGGTCTGGGATGTTCTGTTCTATAAACAGGACTTAAACCAGGCCAGCTAATTAGGGGTATTCATAATCACAAAGCTAAACCAGTGTGGGAAAGGGTGAAAACTCATGGGAAAGAAAGTATCCTTCAGACTCCCCCTTACAGTTAATTCCAAGCAGTATAAAAAGAAAGAATCCCACGAGGCACACCACAGACAGACTGCTGAAAATCCAAGGCACAAGAGAGTAACACTAGCTGAGAGAATTCCAGGCCAGTGGAACAAGAGAGATTTTAATGACAGCTCTTTGGGCTGAAAAGAAATGATCTTAGATGAAAGTATGGATCTTTGGGAAAGAATTAAAAGTACTGGAAAGAAAAATATACGATTAAACATAAAAATATTTTTTATTAATTTTTTAAAAAATTAATCAAGACAGAAAATATTCCCTTCTGAAAAAAGAAAAAGAAAAGGAAAAAGATGTTTGACCTAATTGGCTATCTATAACGAAAAAAAGTTGAGCTTTTTCATACCATAGGCAAAGATTAATTTGAAATATCTTGGACCTAAATGGGAAAACTAAAACTATAAAATTTTTAGAAGAAAATAAGGAATATTTCTTGACTCTGAGACAAGCAAAAAATTATTAGATAAGGCACTAGAAGAACTAATCACCAGATAATCCCAATTATAACTAGGATTGCAGCAAATCTTACGTTTCTATAAAGACCTTCTAACACTACTTTAATTTTTTAAGGTTTTAAAAAATGACATTGCCAGGCACGGTGGTGGTGCATACCTTATAATCTCAGCTTTCGGGAGGCCAAGGAAAGAGAATTATCATGAGTTCAAGGCCAGCCTGGGCTACATGGCAAAACGTTGTCCCCCGCCCCTTCCCAAAAAGGAAAAAAATTCATGAAAAGTATAATAAAAACTATGCCACATGTGACAACTTTGACTTAGATTTTATCCTAGGTCTTCATGGCCATAGCTATGATTTAGTGACAGTCTTGTTCTTCAATCTTGCATTGCTGGGCTCTCTTTATTTCCTTTCAGTTCTGCTTGGAAATTGGCCTTTCTGGTTCTGGGTTCATTTCTTTCTTGCAGCAACATACTTATGGCTGTCAACACTCTGTCTTGAAATCTAATTCCACAGGTGCATTAAGTACAATTCCTGCCTTCCAAGGTATAGAAGATGGCAATTTATCCCACTGTTTTGCCAGCATGCAACACTGACTCTAAGTTTCCCAGGTGCCTATACTGTGGTTGATGTCACCCACCTCCTACTGCCAATGACAACACTGCACAGGTAAAATTTTTTCATGAGTAACGTCACACTTGTGGTATCAATATCTGAATCTACCTATTCTTACTGTAGAGTAAACTCAAGATTTCAGTGGCTTACAATAAACTTTTATTTTCATCGTCACAGGTCTGTATGTTGCAGCGGTTTAGCTGATTTAGAGTAGACTGCTATGCCAAGCTGAAATCCATTTCTAGTTCAGTTTTCTTTTACCATATTTTTATTCTCAGGCCTCTAAAAAGGGCTAGCACTACCTGGGGTGTGCTCATTCTATGACAGTTAGAAGAAACGCATGTAAAAACTTTCCTTGAGTCACATAAGTAGATATTCCAGAGTCAAACACGGTCACATGGCCACCTCCAAAATCAGCGGGGCAGGGAAGCAGATTCCACCACCAAGACAAAGTGGAGAGGCAGCCTTCCCTAAAGGGATGGGTGGAAGAACTGGAATAGCTACCTAATCCACTCTCCAAAAACAAAAGGAACAGTTTAAATTAAAATACACTACATCCCTGTTAAATTAAAATACACTAGATCCCTGTTAAATTAAAACACACTAGATCCCTGATCAGAAAAAGGATCAGTGATAACTAATTTCAGCCATAACAGCCAATGCAGCAAAATAAAACAGCCGCGCTGGGCAGTGAGGCAGGTGTGAATGAATTTGTCACAGTGTCTGAGACAAAAACAAGGTAAAGTTAGCTGAATCAGACAAAGTCGTATTCAGTGAGTAAAAGGATCAAATCAGCGTTAAAGTCTTTGTAGCTCAGATCTTACTTCCTGCTGGTATTTTTTTTAAAGAGCAGGAAATATTTACTGAGAGAAAGTTATCTAAGAGGGACAGAAAGGGTCTCAAGTGGGTGGTCCTCTTCTCTTGCTCTTCTTCCTCCTTCTCCTTCTCCTTCTTGTTTTTTCTTCTTTTACTACTACTAGTATTTTAGGTACACTGGATCAGTGATGTGCCTTTTCTAGACTTAGTTTTCAATTAAGGTTGTTTTCTGGAAGGCTACTTACTAAGTGTCCATGGAGCAGTGTGTGAAGCAGGAAGGAAGGATATCTCTGTGGATTTTGAAGTCCTCCCAATTCCAAAGCAAAGGATTCTTCCATCTCTGTGTGTAATTCAAGAAATGCACAAGATGCTTGGAGGGCTCTGGTCAGACTCAAAAATTGGGTCAATGAAATGTAGAGGAGGAGGAGACAAAACCTGGCTTCTGGTGTTGTGTGTGTGTGTGTGTGTGTGGTCATTAAAGCTCTACATGAGATTTTTGGTTGTTTTCTGTTTTTCTTTTAACAGGTTCCAAAAAGCCAGACCATCTGCCTTCTGAAGCTAAAGTTCATGATAAGCCCGGGAGTGCGCGATGACGAGTCCTTAGGAGACTTGCAAATCCTCACAAGGCCACGCCTGGACTGTCCTCCCGCTGCTGACAAAGGTCGCCGCTGGCTCTCGGACTGCATCACCGTCCGAGGGCCTCTGCTACGCTCCGCTCCTTTTCATTTCTTCTTGGTAATGTCTAGTGTCTGGAAATGAGGTCATAAATCAAAATGGCTCAAAGCTCTCCCACCAGTCACACTTTGCTTTTAAACAACTGTGAAGCATTGACGCTCCGCTGGGTCCTTCCGCTGCAAAGCCACAAGGAGACAGCGCCCACTGCATGCCGCGCCCGGGGCAGAGCGGCTCAGCCTGCGGGGGAGGCCGGGGAGCCCCCAGCGCACCGCACGTTTCCCTCCTCCCTCCGTCCGCCTCCCTTCAGATTCCGGAGGGCTAGAAACCTGCCGCTTTGTTTCCTTCTCAAGCAAGTACGCTCTATATTTAGAGGGCATTTGAGACTTGAAATCATCACCCTGAATCATGAGTGTAGCTTTGCCTCCCAGGGGCCCCCTTAACGACAGCAAGTTATTTCTGAGAGCTGCACAAGGCGTTAGAGCAAAGCAGAGAGAAACGCAGTACTTGGAGGAGAAAGAGGAGAGCAGTACAGAGACAGAGCCAGCCCGGAGCGGCGGAAGCGAGGGCGGTCTTAGCCCCGAGGCTCTCCAGAGCCGGCTGAGTAAGGGAGAACTGGGGATGGTGCCGCTTTGCACTGTGACCTCACCGCCCCCTCCCCTCCGTGAAAACCTGTACGCTTCCTAAGGCATCAGCGGAAGCCAAAGAGACTATTCCCGAGCACAGTTTACTTCTATTTGACCACTGCGGCCGGCATCTGGGAGCTCACACTAGCTCTTACAGTCCTGGATTAAAAAAAATCGTCTTGGTTAGACAGAAAACTCAGAGAGAAATGTGTATGTACCTGAAAATACCAGAAGCAAAAGGAGCTGACCGGAGAACCATATCCTTCTAAGTCGCTTGTGGTGGCATAATTATTTCCTTGGTATCTAAGCACATTCAACTCTGTAAAGATTTAGAATTGAATACAGAAATCAGTGAGTCAAAACCACAGCATTGTTATTTGAGATATTGCACATTTAAAAAAATCTTTTATACATTTGCTAAATTTCTAAGAATTTGGCCAGAGTAGCAGATCAGCTTTATACATAAAATTCAAAATGTGCAGCTGAGTAACTTAGACTTGTGATTTTAAAATGAAATCTTACTAGGTTTACAGTTTGAAAGTTTGAGTACATTTAAGAGAAAATTTCCTCCAATATTACATATTATGTATTATATATCATATATCATATATATCATGTATTATATATTATATATACACCCTCTTTCCCTGAAGTAAGACCTAGTCAGAACATAATTAGCCCTGAACCTTGGTCAAAAGTGATCAAAAGTGCCAGCCCCAATCAACTTGTCTTTATATTATCTGCCTTTGCTATTCCCTTGCTTGGCGGAGGAGACATATATGCCCAGTACTGGGAAATTAACCCAGGGCCTCTGCACTGAACAAAACTCCAACCCTCCTTTTCAAAAATTTTTAAATTCTGGAGACAGGATCTCACTAAATCAGAAAGTTACCCAAGCCTCAAGCTTGCAATCCTCCTGCCTCAGCCTCCTAGGTTGCTGGTGTTATAAAACTACCACATCTGGCTAGATTTTTTTATTTTTGATTTACCTTGAATTTCTTTGCTTTGTTGCTGAGCTAAGTTGCACAGTTTATGTGCTTAAGAAAGAAACTATATATAGCATAAATATATCTAAAATTTATGAATGAATTTAAAATATCTGAACACGCTTCACTAAGTTTCCAAAACAGAACCAAAATATTTAAACCCAATAGTTTTCCTAATTTAAACTCCCTACAAAGGAGCTCCTCTGGCTGTCATCTACTGAGAAAGTCTTTCTCTTCGTCTCTTGAGGATTTGACTGAACTATTTTAAGAAGCATGACCCATCACTACCAGGGGCAGGAAGAAAAGGAAATTCTCCTGAAACCTGGGCAGAAAGAGTCTGCTAATTACCAGCCAAGGAGATGAGCGCGGCTGGAAAAGCACCTGGTGCCTGGTGCAGTTATACGGGGGACAAAGACCAGGTCTTCTGTGAGTGACGGCAGTAGTGTAAACCTTTTATCCTGGAGCACGCAGGCCCTTCCCATTCCCCTCTGAGAGAAGCAAGGAAACCAATGAAATTTGCATGAAAGAAGGACCGAAGAGATGGTCACTAGAATTCTTACTCTTACTCAGTACGATGCACCCATACCTGTGGTTTGCAGAAGAAATTGTAATAGACCTGAGAGGTGCTAAGGAGGTACAGGACCCTCTCCCCAAGGAGCTTGCAATGTGGAAAATATGATGCACACCCGGAACAGGAGGACTGGGAAGAGCAGCGCAGATCATCAGGGTGTGGTTGGGCTAAGGATAGTAGTGCTGACACGGAACAGAGTCCGTGGGGAGACCTATGTGATTGGCGTTTCAGAGGTGGGAGCTTTGGAGGAGTGAACCGAAGCATCAAGAGTAGGTTTTAGATGTCAGAAGTCAGATGTTTTTATTTCAAAAATGTCCTGCAGTTAATTTAAATTCTTTTATACAATATGAGTAAATGTGAAACTATACATAAATTTTAGGACATGTGTAAATGATAAAATGAAGAAGAGAGAAGGATAGATGAGGAGAGAGAGAGAAATTTTATGTAAATTCTTTCAAATGAAGTCCTCATCACAGCTTCTAACACACAGATACATTGGCAAATACCAACTACTTTTAAAATCCCCAGCAGTCATCCTTTTTTTTGGTAGTGGAAACTGAACTCATGGCCTTGTGCTTGCCAGGCAGGCGCTGTGCTGCTCAGCTATATCCCCGCCGCACACCCACTGCAAGGATTCATCCTTGACCTTGTAAGCACTGGGTTTCTTCCGAGGCCCCATAGTGGGGTCTGAATCACAGCAAAATCTCTAGTCAACTTGGACTCTGCCTAACTGTGGATTTACTGGTTCTCAGTTATATTATCTGGAAGAGACAGGCTTGGGTTTGGAGGTCACATTGCTGGTCATTTCTCCATAAGCCTGACGACTGCTTAGAACATAAGCCCCTCGCTCTTCCATGTCTTTGTTCCTGTCACCTCTGCTCTCACCCTCTGCTCCTTCCTTCTGTTCCTAACTTATTATTCTGTCTTTTACAAGCCCCAATCAAGGTCCTTCAGAGAACAACCTATCCTGATTTGATTTCCTTTCATTTCCTTTTTTGTCTGTTTCAGTCTAATTCTGTGCTCTTTATTACCCACCTTGACCCTACTTGTTAAATTTCTTTTTTGCTTTTTAAAAATTATTTTTATAAGTTCCTGTTTGCAGGACATAATGATCACACCCATTGCGGGGAGCTGGCACAGGTACAGGACACATCTCAATTCTCTTTTCCTTCTCCTCCCTCCCTCATTCCTCCCTCTCTTGGTCCTCTTTCCTTTTGTGAAAGATCTATTTCCTTGTTTCTTATTATCGGTCTTCTATTTTGCTCTTTAACTTATTTACACTTTGGATTTCTCATATGAGAGAAATCATGTGATAGTTAAGCTTGTGTATCCGATTTATTTCACTTAACACTATGGTCTCAAGGTGCATCCATTTCCGACAATGACTGGAATTTACTCTCCATTCATGGGTGTTCTTTGGTCTTTCTCTTAACGTTGGAGACTCCTGGTGTCATGGTTAAGCTTAATGGTCAACCTGACTGTATTAAGACTCCTCAAGAGGTAACTGGGTTGTGGGAGTGCCATATCGCGAGTGGTAACTCACTGACGTGCAGAGTGAAAATGCCAGGAGAGAGGGAGTGGCCCAGGTGGAGGTGGGTCACTGGGGGCTGAGGAGGACACATCTTGCTGGTGCTCTTCCCTCATGCTCTGTTCTGTGGTCGCGTCATAAAATGCGCAGCTTTGCTCCACTCTAGTTTCCAATTTGAGTGGAAATCCAAGTTTCCAACTAGGTTCTTCCTTGGAACCTGCTGACCGTGGATGGAATCTTTTGAAACTTTGAATCAAGTAAAACCTCTCCTCCTTCGAGTTGCAGGTGTTGGGTATTTGATCCCAGTAACAGAAATCTGACTAATACACCTGGCTCCCTTGACTTTCAGGAGGACATCCTTATAACTTCCTCTCTGATGTTCACTACTGTTCCAGCTCTTCTTATTAGACCTGGACTTCAATTCCTGTGTGCTTCTGGAAATGTGAAGATACGCTCTTTTGGGCAAAGTTTCAATCTGAGGTATTCACTTAAGATATGCCTGTTTTCTTCTCCTATTTTCCCTTGATTAGTCCACTAATTTTCCTCTGTACTTCAGCTTTCAACAATGAGCTCAGGCCACCGTGATTCTAATAACATGTGGGTATGGTTCTATTCACGCTTGCTTTGAAAGCCGAAGATACTCACCCTGAAGTTCACTGGCACAGGATGACTGAGTATTAGGTGACACCTTGTCCCATGTCAGCAGCTATACTTCATCGTACCCCTCTTTTCTTCTCTTGTATTTGGAATATTGGTTTCCTCATAATTTTTTACTTTATACAAAATACTCTCAGTGTGGTGGATCTATGCTATTGTCTAACCAGATCCCCCTCTTGCTCTGCGAAATCACCCAGTCCATGGCATGGTGTTGCTAGGATTTGCAGTCTTCTCACAGACCTACCTCTTTACTACAGTTGACTGGGGCAGGGGCGGCACCTGGTCTTTGCTTGGGACAGTTTATTTTCTAATCAAAATTGAGAAATAACACAGTCCTACTTCCTATGGAATGAACTACATTAAGAGTATAGTTTTTAATGTCCTCAAATTTGCGAATTTTCTAGTTTTCCTCCGTTATCAATTTCCAGTGGCGGTTGCAAACTTGTAAAATGTATTGAGATTTATTTTGTGTTCTGACATATGGCCCATGCCATATGCCTCATATCCCATGAGTGTGTTTTCTGCGTGCACTCAAGAAAAATACCTATTCAAGTGACTTGGGGTGGGAAGTCTTGCATATGTCTTTTAAGTCTAATTTGTTTGTAGTTTCTTTGATTTCCTTATTTTCCTAGCTGTTCTGTTCATTGTAAAATCCAAGGTAAGAAAGAATCCAAGTTCCAAGACTCTGCTGTCATCTGGGGAGCATTGGTGAACCACTGCCTGATACCTCTCCATCACCCCAGGAACCCCGGATTGGAGGAACCCAGGTGCCTAGTCCAATCCATTACACTGAGGGATGGGCAGCCAGTGCAGGATGCACCTGGGATGCAGCAATGGACTGATTGGAGGAACAGGAAAATGTCAAGATGAAGGAGCAAGATACAATCTCAGACCTCCAGCCCACACAGAACAAGTTCAGGAGATACGGACATAGCAGAAATTAGAGATAACACAAGTGAAATTTCTGAAAGATAACATTTGAAGTAAAGAAGCAATTTAGTGCTTGCAATGTTTGGTTAATTTTACGTGCCTATGTCTGATGATCTGGACAGCTATTCTGAAGATAACAAGAGGCATTGTGACAACCATTGTTAATTTTCTATTATCTTGTTTTGAAGTCCTATATAATTTTCATTGTTTTGTTTGGTTTGATTTTATTCTGTTTTGTTTTGTTTGATTTTATTATGTCTGATGGTATGGGCATCTATTTTGAAGATAACAAGATATATTATACTATGGTAGCCATCATTGATTTCCTATTATCTTGTTTTGAAGTCCTGTATACCTTTCAATGTTTTTCTTTGATTGGTCTTATTTTATTTGGTTTTATTCTCTTTAAAATAAAAAAGAAGGTGTCCAAGTATTGTTGTTTAACAGTCTATTTCTCCTTTAATTCTACCAGATTTGTTTTATGTATTGTGGGACTTGGTTGTTAGGCAGTGTCTTAGCCTTTCTCATCACTGAGACAAAATACCCAATTCCCACAACTTAAAGGAAGAGACATTTATTTGCGATCAGTGTTTTTAGAGGTTTATGCCCATAGTCAACTGGCTCCAAGGCAGAAAGAACATGCTGGAAAGCCCTCAGTAGAGGAAACCTGTTCGTGTCATCGTGCCAGGAAGCACAGAGGTGAAAAGAGGAGCCTAGGTGGGAGACAGACCCTTCCAGGTCACACTCCCAGTGACTCACATCTAACCGGGCCCCATTTTCCAACAGCACACTCAGCCAGTAACTCACTGGTGGTTGAATGCACTGGTGCATATGGCATCCCCAAGGTCAATCATCTTCCAAACACCCACCTCAAAGTGCATGAAAATTTTGGGGGCTATTCCAGACCCAAACCAAAACATTCTACCCCTAAAAGATGCATGCACATCTCTTTATCTAAAATACATTTAATCTATCTCTAAGAATCCCACCAGAATTTTAAGAGACCCAGCATTGCTGAAGGGTCTGAGTCCAAAGCCTTCTGAGACTCAAGGCAAACTCTTAGCTATGAGTTCTTGTAACGTATATACTGCAGACATATAATAGCATGGGGTAAAAAGTCTCATCCCAAAAGGGAAGAATATGGGGATAGGAAGAATGGGACCAAGGAAAAATTGAAACCCAACGGGAAAAATATTAAATTCTGTAATTCTGTGTCTGTTTCCAGGAGCAAATTGTGGCCAAATGTAAGCTCCAAAATGGTGTTCCACCCCTATGCCATTTCTGATTAAGCCCTCATGACTACTTTCTTAGGATGACTTCACTCTCTCTTTGTGGTTTTCCTGAGATGTTCAATGTTCTTGGATTCTCTAACTTCCTGAGGCTTCTACTATACTGTTGGCTTTGCTGTAACAGCTTCATGCTCTGCTTTCTCAAGGCTCACAACCTGGCTTCCCAGGCCTTCTTCTGAAATCTGGGTGGAAGCCTCAGTGACCCTCATAGCTTTTCATTCTGCATTCCCATAAAACTGGCATCTCAGAGGATGACCCTAAGGTCTGCCACCAGCACTAGCAGTAGCTAGGTCTCCTCAAATCATGACTTTAGAGGCTTCCCAGTGCCTAGATAATTGAACATTATGAACCAAATACTAGAAACCAATTTCTTAGGTGACTCTTCTCTAGCTATGTGCCCTAGGACTATCTTCTCAAAACAAAACCTTTCACTTGTACTTTTGAATTTTCAAAGGGTGAGATCTTGATGATTCCTGAGATACCCTCAAGGCATCTTTCCTATTGTCCTAACCCAAAGTACTTGGCTTATTTTTATTTTTTTAATGGCATAAGAATTTATTTGAAAAAGTAAAATTGAAGACAGAGAAACTGGTTCTGCAGAGTAAGCTTGTAAAAGAGGAAAAAGCAAGGTAAAAATATACACTGGAGAAAAAGAATGGGCTATCATGAGGAAAGACACAGCAGCAAGCTGTTTTTGGTGTCTGTGCCCTTTTATGATAGCTCTTCCTAAAAGTGGCTCACAAAATAAACATTATTGGGTTTTGTGGAGTTCATATTTCTTTCTGGAATTGGTTTCCAGGTTCTTCTCATTTTGAACATAGAATTGAATGAAATTAATGAAAAAGGTAGCAAAATTTACTTGAGAAAGTAAAAGTGAAGAGTGAGGGAGAAATTGGTTGTGCAGAGCAAGCCTGAGCCCAGTAAAAGAAAAAAATCAAGCTAAAAATACACCCTGGGGCTGGGGATATGGCTCAGTGGTACAGTGCCTGCCTGGCAAGTGCAATGCCCCGAGTCCAATTCCCAGTACCAAAAAAAACAAAAACAAAGACACCTCCCAAAAATAAAAGTGCACCCTGGAGGACACAGGGCAGACTATCATGCAGAAAGCCATGTTAGCCATTTGACTTCTTTTTAACAATAATTGTTTCAGCAACCAAACTCTCCTTAGCCTAAACTTTATAGGCCCTAACTTTTGCTTCCTTTTTAGCCAACAGCAATTTTTTTCAACTTGTTCAGCTCTGGATTGTTGTCCTGATTCTTACAATATATATGGCTCAAAGTTTCCAGAAGTACCCCTAACACAGCCTGAATGTTGGGTTTCCTTGAAATTTCCTCTGCCAGATTAATTGGTTTACTAGCCTTAGTCTTAGTCTCCAGCAAAGTCTCAGGACTTGGACAAACTGTAGACAAATTTTCAGCTAAAGCATAACACACATGACTTCAAGTCCAAAAGTCAGTGAAGTTCTTATTCACAATTGGAACCTCCTGAGGCTTACCTTTACTGTCTGCATTTCTATCAGCATTCTGGCCTTCCGAGCCCTAACTAGTGTTCCATAACCATTGTTGACAACATTTTAGTGCTTCTCTAGTCTGCATCTCCAAAATTTTTCAAACTCCACTCATGAACCAGTTCCCAAAACTTCTTAACCACATGCTCAGGTATATTTGCAGCAGTGACTCCCATCTCAGTAGCAAATTCTGCCTTAGTCACTTAGTCACCACTAGGACAAAATACACAGCACAGCCAACTTAAGGAGGGAGAAGTTTGTTTAGGCTTACGGTTTTTATTTTTTTGACAATGAAATGAAGTAATTTATTTGATTAAATAGCTATAAACTCAATTTTGCTAAGGTGAAACAATGCTAAAGGAAGACCTCAAAAATGATTTAAAATTAAACAATAAGCAAAAATGAAAACTAATTTAAAAATAAATATTACATTTAACACAGAAACTTAAAGAGAAAAAAGGATGGATAATTTTAAATAATAATGCACCTCACCAAAGCGACTAACCAAGTAAGATATATATAGCAAAGTATTTTAGAAATAAATGGAAAGATTTTTAAAACTATAAGCATAATTCTTAAAATTAATTCAAGATTCTGGCAAAGAGATGGAAAAAATACTTGTCCAAGATAATCAGAGTTTAATTCTACAACAGTTTTTTACATTATTTTATTCTGTCTATGGAACATACACAAGAACTGATTATACACTTGCTGTAAGTAATACATTCAGGTATTAAAAATATGCATGTTTTAATGAAAATTCAATAGAAAACTTTTCCAAGATTTTCCAAAATTTCCTCAGCCTAATAAAAAATAGTTTAAATATAATTAATATAAATTTTAGTAGTTTGATTATTATTATTAGTTTTTCTGTTGTATAATTTTATAGCGAGTTTACAATTTTACCACATACAACTTTGCTGAATTTTTTCTTTTACCTGAAAACTTTGGTTCATATGTTAGTACTAAACTTCATTTCAAATGATCTCTGACATGAACAAGAATATTCATTAGATCTGGAAGCAAAAACTATACTAATTGACTAACTCTAAAGTAGCACTCATTAAATTAGAAGTTAATTTCCATCACTGCTATAATATTGTTACTAATTTGCCTGTTTAAGTCACAGAAGAAAAAGAAAACTCATGGTAAATTCTAACAGAGAGAAATTTATCATTACCTACAATCTTTATGCTGATATATCTATAAGATAATTGAACACTAAAAATAGTATATGCTCAAAATAAATTTAATAGAATATAACTCTGATATTATAATGTAGTAATATATTGTATTATTATAAAATAATAATGTATTATAACAATATCTCATATTATTATATAATAATATAATATTATATAATACAATGATATAATATATAATATTATATAATATAGTATAAGAACAAGAGAAATTGAAACTGGAAAAATTTATAAGACAAAAGATTGCAAAAAATTATAAAAATAATTATAATTAAAGTATTTGTATGATCTAAATAAGATATACTATGCAATATCAAGTTTTAAAATTACTCCTCAATAGATTAGCAGAAATACATAGTATTGTAATGTGAAGATGCTATCATAAGTAGATCAGTTTTTTCCCAATTAGCGCAGAAATTGAATAGAATTCTAAGCAATTGGTAGTTAGTTGTGAATTTTTTGCTTGTTGTATTGTCTTCTGTTGCTTGTTCTGTTGTTTTTCATATTAAATAATATAAATGACAATATGTAGATATTTTAAGAAATAATTTTGAGTGAGACATGACTTACCAGATATTATATACTCTTATACCTGTTACAATCAATGCTTATTAGAATAATTAAGACATTGTTATTAATTTTCTGTTTGTTTTTGGTCTTTTGGGGACAGGGTTTCACTATGCAGTTCAGGCTGGCCTTGAACTCATTTTGTAGCCCAGGCTGGTCTGGAACTCACAGCTATTCTCCTGCCTCAGCTGCCCGAGTGCTAGGATTACAGGCATGAGCCACTGCACCTGGCCTAAGACATTGTCATAGATAGTAGCGTCAATATGTTTCTATCTGGCTTAAGCATTTTTGGGTCTTATTTTGTTTTGTTTTGAGTCAGGGTCTCATTATGTATCTCATTATCTAGGTTCACTTCAAATTGTTGGCGATCCTCCTGCCTCAGCATCCTGAGTGCTGGGCTTACAGGCATGCACTACCACGCCCATATAAGTTCAGCATTTTTAAAAGCGGAATTATACTTTCTTTTTTTTTTATTGTTTTGGAATGATACTTTCAATGCAAAATTTTAACTATTTTTATCTCAGAATGCTGTACCTTCTGGCTTCTCTCCTATAATCTACCTTATTCAAATTCATTTTGCTCAGGTTACTCTGACATTATAATTAAGCTTTAAACATTCCAGGATTATTTCTACCTTAAAAATATACTCTTGGCTTTCATCCTGAGGGAAATCCATCCGACCTAGAAATCCTCATAGTTCTTCCTGACTCATTTTAGGAATCAGCTCAAACTTTATTCTGCAAAGTATTTCCTAACCATTTCATAGAAAAGAAATCTTTCTCCTTGCCCTTTGTCCTACATTATTTTTCCACTTAATATGTATAGATATTAGTTCAAATGGTCACTGGCTTAGTTTTACCTATTTATCTCCCTTAACATAATTTAAGTTTTAGTTTTTAGCTTCTGTTTTGATTTTACACTGCTGGGGATTAAACCCAGGTCTTCCTGCTGGTAACGCATGTGTTTGATCACTGTGAAACACCCATGGACCCAAATATAAGCTTCTTGGCTATGGGATATTTTTTGTTCTTGCTACCCAACGATGTTTCATACAGAGGTAATGCTCCAAAATAGGTGCTGAATAAAAAAAAATATTTTCGGCACTAAGCTTCCATAGTTAGGTCATGAACGTGGTCTCTCTGTTGAAACATTCCTAAGTCTTGGGTCCATGGATCAGTTATGCCTCTCTTCAATTTGGATAGAATTTCTCCTAAAAGCAGAGAACATGTCTCAGATGTTCTAGAAGGACACAGGTCATGGGAAGGTATGAAAATATCCTTTATTTTGTAGATCTGTTTTCTTCTTTCATGGTTGGTATACATTTGCAGTATCTAATAATTATACTCCTTGCAAGGACTTTAAAAGTACATGCACTTTACCTTCTGATCATTTTTGTTTTCTCTTCTCCTTTCTCCTTTCTTCTTCCTTTCCCTGACCCCCTTCCCATCTTCATAGATTCTACCTCCCTGTTTTCTACCATCTCTGTTTAATTTTGCTCTTTAAATTATCTATACTTTGGGTTTCTCTGTCTTAGGCTCACTGTTTGTGGAGGTTTCAGTCCTGAGAAAAAATGCCCGATCCCCAAAGTTAAAGTGGAAAAGTTTTATTTAGCTCACAGTTTGTGGAGGTTTCAGTTCATAATCAGCTGGTTCTGAGGCAGGGTAGTGTGGCAGAGCAGAGCAGTTCACGGTGGGCAGAAGGTAGCAAAGCAAGAAGGGCTGGGCTCATGGTTTTTAGAGGTGTAAGTCTATAGTCAGCTAGCTCCAAGACAGAAATGGAATGGTGGAAGCACCTGGGCAGAGGAAAGCTGTTCACATCATGGTTTCCAGGAAGCAGAGATGAAAAGGAGGACCTGGGGAAGAAGATGTACTCTTTCAGGTCACCCTCTCATGGGCCTTCTTCTAACCAACAGCACACCCAGCTCCCACTCTCACTAGTAGACAAGTCCACTATTGTGTTTAGTGCCTTAGTTACTCTTTTCTCATTGCTGAGACAAAACAAACACAACATCAAAAGCTAACGGGAGAAAGGTTTATTTAGCTCACTGTTTGTGGAGGTTTCAGTCCATAACCAGCTCACTCCAAGGCAGGGTGGCACCGCACAGGGGCAACAGTTCACGGCAGTAGAAGACAGCAAAAGCAGCAAGGACAAAAAGGGAGGAGAGCAAGCCTCTTCTGCTTCCTTATATTGTAAGCAGGCTACCACCCCTTAGGGTAAGTGTGGCACTCACTATCGGCCTGCCTTCCTCTTGCACAGGCTGAGAATGTTTACAAAGGATGGACTCTGGCTCTTCCCTGAGTCACTTAGTTAAACTTCTAAACTTCTCAACTTGACACATGAACAACAACCTATAATGTAAGGGCATGTCCTCTACCCGCTAGGAGGTAGAACTGCTGAGTTTCTTAGGCAAACTTCTAGACTTCTCAAGTTGACACAGTGTATTAAACATTACAGTGCTCCATGACCCAGTCACCTTCCGAAAGTCCTACCTCAGAGCCGATGAGAGTTTGGGGGCATACTCTACATCCAAGCATGATGGGTGTATAGATGTTCAATTTATTTGCTTAACAACGAAGCCTCTATATATCCATTTGAATACTTTAAAGAACTATAGTTTTTACTCAAAGATGCCCAGGAATTTTAATCATAGATTCAGTGGTCAAATGTTCTGCAGTTTACTATTTAACCTAGAATTTGGGATTTATGTTTTTTATTTTATTTTAGCATATTTTAAATATGCTAAAACCAACCAAATATGATAAAACCAATCGTAACAAACCAGTATAAGAGATATAGGACTTCAAAGCATTATGAAATCAACAATAGTTACCATAATGCCTTTTGATGTCTTCAAAATAGCTGCAGATGACTTCGAATATGGTAAAAATCAAGTTTTGTTTGTTTTTTCTTTTTGGTACCGGGGATTGAACTCATGACCTCGTGCTTGCCAGACAGGCACTTAAGCCACTTAGCTAAATCCCCGGCCCCCATAGTAAAAATCAAACAGAACAGAATAGAATAGAATAGAAACAATAAAAACAAAACAATGAATGCAATAAAGGATTTCAAAACAAGCCTATAGTAAATCCAAAATTGCTACCATAATATATCTTGCTATTTTTGAAATAGCTACTCCTGCCATCAGATTTAACATAATCAAACAAAACAAAAGAGAGTAAAGCCCAACCCAACAAAACAGTGGAAATGATATAGTACCTCAAAACAAGACCATAGGGGGGTCACCAATGGCTACATTCCTCAGAAGGAGATTCTCTCTAGATGTCACATTACTTTCCTCTGAGCCTATGATCAGACCACTGGCCCTAGACCTGCAATGTTAGTGAAACATCAAAACACCACAGGCATCCAATTGCATTTCACCTCCATAGCGGACATCACAGCCTGTGTTTCTCTGGATAAGTCTGCTGCTTACAGGGTGGGGGTGGGGGAGGTAGGTACTTCTTTTTTGCCAGCCTGCACCCTGGAAGCAGGTGGGGTCTGCCCATTCCCAGTATGATGGCAGCCCATGTGTGGCACTGGTTCCCAGCCTGGGCTTGCTTCCTGGTGTGGCCTTGTTCTCTCTCCCCCCAGTCCATCAATGGCCGAATTTGGGATTTATAAAGCAGTTGCCTCAATATAAAATTTAGAAGCTTTGGTACAGTTAGTGAATTAACATCAAGGGATACAGAAACATTTTGAAGTGGGTAAAAGAATGATTAAGACAATGAGATGTATTTCTAACGAAGCTGAAGCAGAAATCATTTACAGGAACCCATGCAGGACCTTTTCCTTTGTGAAAGAGGTTGAAATTTGTTTATAAACAAAAGATTTCTTGTAAGCAGTGCCACTCATGGTAATTGGATTTTATGTATGTAAATACCTGTTTTGATGCTTTTTGGTAATTTATAACCCAAAAGGTGAACCTTGTGTAAAGTATGTGAAAAGTGCATCTTACAGTTTTCTTTCATTTGAAAGTATTTTTTAAGTACCAGGCAGCAAAGTAAAACTTCCCATGCTCTGTGCCTTTGCACCTTCCTTACTGTCCTTTGAAGTTAATCCCAGCCCCCAGATGTGAGAGCTCCTATTTCTTCAAAGAGTACAGAGGACAAGTCCCCTGTGCTTGTCAGAAAATTTCAATACGGTGCACTGAGCAGCCTGAACGAGTCAGAGATTCTTTAAGCATTAAGACCACCAAAGCTAGAAGGTTTAAAGCACCTTTATACAAAAGCAACTGTAAAAGTCAAGGGTCCTATTTGATATTTCAGTATGGACCATATTCTGACCTGCAAAGAGGTAGAAATAATCCCAGGGCTCCAGGGAATATATGGTTTATACATTATGCATTGGTTTGACTTGTTTCTGCTTAATACACCTGCTCAGTCCATAATTCCTCCACTGGAAAATGCATTTCCATTCCCTGGAACATCCAGGGAGTAAGGGAGGACTAAAAAGAGTACAGAGCCTAATTCTTCCCTTGTCTATCAAAATCTCTCCGCAACACACACACACACACACACACACACGAAGAGAGCGAGGTCATTTCTGGTTATCTTTCACTGGAATAGAAATTGCACCAGCAATAGGACAGGGGCGGTGGCTCAGGCTGCGGTCACTCTGTAGTAGGGTGGGTGGGGAGTTGGGGATGGGCTGCTCCGGCAGAGGAAGAAGTGGGTCAGTGAGGCAGGTGGCCTGAGTTCTCCAGGGCGTTGCTAAGCTGGAGTGGAATAGCTCTGCTAGCAGGCAGATGGATGAGGAGAGCAGGAAGAGAGTGAGCACAGGCCGGGCCAGGGATGCGGAAGGGGGAGAGGCAGGGACAGGCCAACCTGTGTAGGCAGCATGGACGGTCGTGTGGCACTTTATGGCGCATGAGTGCTTCTTCCTTCTCCACGGTGCCATTTACATTTTAGGCAGCTGAATCATGTAAGGGGCAGGTGACATTTCTATGTTCAGATGATGCAATTATCTCCATTTTGATTTAGTGCAGAACTGAGGCTTCCTCGTGATCTAAATTTTCTGAAGGACAGAACTGCCTCTCAGAGTTGTATTATTATGTCCACCTCATCCGGACCTGTTGAATTTTAGATCAAAACTCAAAGCAGTCAGATGAGTCTTTCAGTAAGGCTGGACCTCAGTGTGTGCCAGAAGGAGATGGATGATTTTATAGGTTGTTTGTAAGAATACGTGGTTTTTTTCTAAACGCAATGGAAAGAACGTGATTGCGTTTCTGATTTAGAATGAGATGATCAAACTATGGCCCGTGGGCCAGAAGTGGCCTGTAGTCCATTTTACAGTTTTATCAAATCCTACAGGTGCCATCAAATCCTATAGGTGCCCATCTATTTACATGTTCTCTATGGCTGATTTTGTATTACAACAGTAGATTGAAGTAGTGACCACAAGATCTACAAAGTCTAAAACAGTTACTATCCGACCCTGCACAGAAAGGTTGCCAACCTCTGATTCAGAAAGATCAGTCTGGCTGTAACACGAATTGGAATGAACTAAGATAAGAGGCAGGAAGCCCATCAGACAGCTAGCTCAAATCTCAGTGAGAAAACACAGGAGGCTGGAGTCAGTCTAGGGCAATGACAGCCCAGGGAAGTGCCCAGGTTTCCAGAGGCCAAGGCAAAGGCTTGAGAAGACTCGGTGATATTTGTGAGTTGAGACAGTGAAAAGATGAGACTTATTCCCATTATGCTATAGTTTTTAAGGTGGTAACAAAGGCTTAGGATGAGATACCTCACCCCTGGAGAGCGTGAGGAAGAGAGCCAAGGCTCCTGAGGCAACCAAGAAGAACACACATGTATAAAGGCTAGATGACTTCCTGTCAGAGAGCCCTGAACTGTCCTTGAGAGGATGAAGACGAGGGCTCAAGACCTGCCACTGGACTTGTCTCACGAAGCGGCAATACCTGGGGACGGGTGGTGGGCACACACCAGACTCCAGTGGGCGGGTGGAGGAATGACTGAGAGGTGAGGAAGTGCAAACGAGTGGATGCAGCACTTCCAAAACGGAAAACAGACAGCAGGCTGGCCACATGGAGACCGAGGGTACAGTGACAATTTTTTTTGTTTGCTTTATACTGAAAAAGCTGTGTGGGCAAGCTTAGGTGAAGAACACAGAAAGGCTGAAGATACAGCATGGAGGGTGGTTGCAGAGGAGGCAAGAGAGAAAAATCCAGAGCAAGTAAAAGACAAGACCGTGTATTGGGAGTGAGTGAGGAGACCACAGAGTTGGTATTTTAAATGGACATTAAACATAGTGAAGAAGAGAAAGGTAAAGGGAAGTCCCGAATTTCCAGGCAATGGTAAAGCGCTGGCTGTAAATGTGTCTGTGAGCTGTGTGATTTTTTCTCCTCCCATTAAAAAAGTTTAAGTATGAAGATTAACAGAATTCTAGAAACGAACATTTGCAGCAACTCAGCAGGCCATGTGAGAGAAGTGATAGCTGAAGATGTTAGGAAGGAACATCTATTATTCTTCCACTTCTGTGAGTGTTTTAGCTTTTGGTTTGATCAAATTGGAGTTTCAAGGCTACACATGCACAAGTAGACGTTTGGTCTCTCACAGACGTGCCTTCATTGAGTGCTGATTTAATTTTATGATCTCCTCACACAAGACAACGAAGCCCAGCTCTGCCATGGTCTTAAGATGCATCAAGCCTAGGATTCTTTTTTTTTTTTTTTTGGTACCGGGGATGAGCTCACAATCCCGTGCTTGCCAGGCAGGCACTTATGCTGCTGAGCTAAATCCCCAGCCCAAGCCTAGGATTCTTAAGATTTCTAAGATTTAGGTGTTTGAGCCTGTCTGGAGAGCTAATGGGGGAGAATCTAGGAGTTCTTCTGTGTAAGATTTTAGGGGAGTCAGATTGGAAACACCTCTGAAGGGATGAAAGACTCTATTAGCAACTTCTTGAATATTGATACAAGGAAAGTGCACCAATTGTTATGACACCAATTCTCTATGAGGAAAAGGTATCAGGATTATTGATTATTACACATTGAGAGCCTGCTTCTTAGGAGCCAAGCATTGTTCTAGGTCTTTGACCTAACTGGTCCCAATTAATCCAGCAACACTTTAAGGAAATATAGACATT
>PVJX010017608.1:0-37941 GCA_004027295.1 Dolichotis patagonum | reverse complement strand
CTCTGCTGCCACACATTTTACTAAGAATAAAAGTGTTTCAGTGGTCCACCTGACCCGGTATGATCTTGCTCTTCCAATCTCCTCTCTTTCTCATTTCTCCTCATTCCCTCCTCTCCAACCACACTGGGCTTCTTGCCACTCTGGGAACACTCTTGGTTTAGGGACTTTATGCTTGATTTCTCTCAGATTTCTCCTCCATCCCATAATGATACTATTCCTTCTTTCGGTTGCATTGAAGAACTTTAACCAAATTCCTTCTCCTTATCAGTACTGCAATCCACTCTTCCTGCTCCCAGATACCTCTGTCTCTTAGCCTGCATTTTTCACTTTGGCCTGAACATGTATTAATTTATGACATACTCTATGATATACTGATATATTATGGGTTAAGGACCCTTAATCTGAAGAATGCTCCAAAATCCAAAACTTTTTCAACATCATCATATTTTTTAATTTTTTGACTAGGAATACTCAGCTGATAAAATCCTAGTAAATATCCAAAATTAAAAAAAAAATCTGAAACCCTTCTGGTCCTAAAAACATTTTGGATCAAAGACACTCAATGTCTATATTTTCTACTGTCCATGATACATTTTCAGAAGTTAAAATTCGTGAGCGTCAGATCTATTTGTTTTGTT
The DNA here is from genome assembly GCA_004027295.1 of Dolichotis patagonum. Classification (NCBI taxonomy): domain Eukaryota; kingdom Metazoa; phylum Chordata; class Mammalia; order Rodentia; family Caviidae; genus Dolichotis; species Dolichotis patagonum. The sequence goes on along the minus strand of PVJX010017608.1, from coordinate 37,303 downwards.
CAATAATATAAACTGAGTATCTAAAATGGTCTGCTACATAGCTGTTCAATTAATATTTGTTAATTGAATGGCACCAAATAAGTTTCCCCATCCCTCAAATCAAGGGTCTAGGTAAAATAAGGGAAAAACTTAAGAATAATAAAGCTCTTTTTGTATCTTAGATTGAACCATGCCTTTATATTAAATCAACTTCAGGCTTGGTTGCTAGAAGTCCAGAATAATGGGGCTTTCTACATCTATAAATGTCAAATGAAGCATACTGAAGTGCAAAGCCAAAGCCTCATGTCTACAGCTACGTCCCAAGTATTTACTATCAGAGATCCTGCTGGTGAATTATTAGTTCAGGGTGTGCAAGTGTTGCAGAAAAAAATCAATAGGAAACCTACGAGCTTTTACACAGCACTTATATTCATAAATGTTAAATAACTACTAGGGTGAGATCATTCCTATTGTCCTTTGGCGACCTGTGTAGAGAGTCACGTGAATACATCATCGTTCAGTAAGGCCATAAAATTGATTCTGTCTTTTATTTAACTATCCTTCATTATATAAAAAGACATAAATTAAAGTATTTAAAATGTCAACCTATCCTATTTTCCCCCTGGAAATTATATTCTCTTTATCACCTACCCAACTGGGTAGGGGTGATGGTGAAATAGACTGAGAAACCTTAAGTTTCTCTTGTAGCCGACACTGCAGAGCATGCAGGGCCTTGTGTTTTTCAGGCTCTGATTTGTTCACTGGTTATACAGAATTTCCCCTTTCATTGCATGAAGGGAAGGTGGGAAAAGTGAACTCTACAAATTACCTTTTGTTTCCACGCATATTTTGACTGTTTTGCTATATGCTAAGTAGTGGTTATGAATTTAAATTGCACACATCAAAGAATAAATACATGATGTTTAAAATATTTGTTTCAGTATTAAGATACACACATGAAAATATATTAATGTGTCACTGCTATATTTGTGATGGTCAGTAGTGTATTTGCCTCTGTCAGCTCTTATGCCAATGAAGAAAAAAACGACAGTAATTCTCTATAGTTCCTGGCCAGTTTGGAGCCTAGGTTAGGATTATCCTCTGTGAATTCCACAGGAGTACCTTACAACAGTGCTGAATCCTCTGTCTAGTTGGTCTGCAATCCTAATGTTTAAAGGAAAAATATCGATCTTACATATTCATTTAATTTTAATTATGAAAGAAAACATGTTAAATGATTTAAAATGTCAATTAGGAAGTAGATTCATAATCTGTTTATTTGCTCTACATTTATTTGTATGATTTTGCCAATATCTTATTTAGTCATATACCAACTGTTTTAGATCACTAACCTGCTGAAGATAAATCCTTAACATTCAAATTTGAAATAATTTAAATGTAGAGGTATCTGTATGTAATATAAATTTATTCTTTTAAAATTCAACATCACTTTGCTGTGATCAACTATTTTTATTCTTATTGTAATTCTTTTATTTTGTGTGCACCATATGTAAGATTGTACTGAATATAAAATCAGTGGTATAGTTCATATTAATTAATATAGCCAAAGTTAGAAGCACAAGTTATCTTTAGCTTGAATATGGCTTTAGAGATTTTAAATTTATATTACTCATATTAGGGGTGGGTAAATAAAGCTCAGAAAAGGTAAATGACTTGCCCATGACCATTGTAAAGAGATGCATTAAAATAATCTTCTTTGAAATTTTTCTTCACACTTTTTTTCATACAAAAACATGCTTCTGTGGGATTCCATGGCATTAAATTATATAGGCATATGCAGTCAACTTGAAGAATAATTTACTGTTTGGTCATAAGATAATAATAAATAGAATAGTTAGATGTTTTAAAAAAATAATTCTGCTCTGACCACAGATGCAAGGAACATTTAACTACCCAATACATATGTTCTGTTCCAGTTGTTTCATAAAAGTGTAAGTTGTAAATGGTAAATGGCCAAGCTCAACATTTACCCACTTTTTCTTACTGTTAATTACTTTTCTGTAACTTGTTTATATTTATTCATACTATCTGGGTGATCTTTATTAGCACTGCCTTAGTGGAAGACAACAGGTTATCAGGTTAGCTTGCCTTTAACTGTGGTCCATAAAGAGGGAAGCTCAGCAATGTCTTCAGTCATTTGAATCTCATCTACTCAATAAAAGAGAAGCAACTCATACAAAGGGGTTTGGGCTACTATATAAAAATCTTGCTTTCAATTTGAATATCAGTAACATAGAATCCTAATTTCAATTTGAAATCAGTAACAAAAGTGTTGCAAGGAATACACTATGTTTCTTGAGTGAAATAGGAAAGGAGGATGATTACCACACTTTGGGAGTGATGAAATAACCTCAGTTGAGTATGAAAACATTCCAGATTTGTCCAGAGATAGTTCCCCAACTATCTGGGGAAATAGTTCCCCGATTTGTCCCAGAGATAGTGCTAAGTGATGATAGGATGTGCTGAGTAGCCACTTCTTAGTACCATGGGCTTTCATAATTCAGCCAAGAGATAAAGATTTTCCTTCTCAATAAAAGAGGAAGTAACGTCTTCTGAGACCCAACTTTTAACTTCATAGTGCTGATCAATCTGTTCTTATGCCCCAGCCAGAGCAAGGCAATTTCGACTGCCTTTATTTTCTGGGCCTGGCATAGTAGAAGAGACCAGAGGAAGTTAGAAACAACTATGCTTGGGTAATGCTGGGCACCAAAACAGATCTCAGATCTACAAAGAACATAATCAGGCTGGAGTTGACCATGTCAAGCATTTGAAAATCTCTCCCACATAAAGCCATTCTAAAATGTCAATAAAGTGTAAACCTCTTTATCATTAGAAAAGTACTTATTCTTCACAATAATGCCTGATATTGTTTCTTTGCTTTAAATACTCTTACATCATCATGATGATTAACCTTTTTCTTTGATACCCTTTTAAGAAATTTTAGATGTGCTTTATTCTGCTTATCAGAATACTTTCATTTGCTTTAATGTGTAATTATAGGTAACATTTCAGTTTAGGACCTTCTATGTACTAAATACTCTTCTAGGTATTGTCAGTATAAAGATAAATAAAACATATTGAAGCAGAGGAAAGGAACTGCCACATGAGCTGCAGACCTTCACTTCGATGTAGGGAGTGATTGACTTCATAAGGCAGGGTGAGCTCTTTCAAGCTAAATGTCAATGATGCTCATTACTAAGTGAGAACATAATTGGAAACACTTGCTACTAATGTGTGAACATACACTTCTATTACAGAATGTCTTTTAAACACATTTGAATTTCTCAGGAAATAAACTCACTTCCCATGTTTCAAATGAGGCCTAATGTGTCTGGATTACCTTCAGTAAACTCATTAACTTAATTTCTGTCAGCATTTCTACTGTCTTCAGCAATCAATATTTGTACCTTCTAGATGTTGAACAGAAGTTTAAAACCTAGAAAAGAGGCTCTTTCAGACAAATAAAAGATATGGTTTACATTCTCAACTTTTTCAGTATAGGTTGAACCTGGACTTTAGCATCTTCATGTAGAGATGAAAGACCAACATTTTGGTGCTACACTTTGATGGCTTGGGACTATTGGCTGAGAAATATATCCTTCTCTCAGCCTGTGGCATTCTCTCCAAAATGATACTATTAAGTACTGTCATGGACAAAGTGTAATTAGAGAAATGTTTTAGTATTTAGTTAATATTCAAACTGCTCAGTCTACTTTCTTTAATGACTGTACAGATTAGTGAAAGAAACTTGGTAGCCATGTGATTTTATGAGAGCCAAGTAAAATCATTATATGTATAATTATTTCCTTGAAGAAATGTTCAGCCTGTAAAATACTACATGAATTTGTATATAATGGGTAGGTGTGGTAAAGGGATTGTTTAACATAAGTAAATTTAAAACAGTAAAGAATATCTTGAGAAAGAATGAACAATACATGAATATTTTGGGATTATAAGAGGAATGGAAAGAAAGGGCAAAGGAATCACTGCTTGCTAAATTGTTTATAAGTTGCTATTATGAGACAAACAAGGTCTTACTATGCCCAGATTATGTAATTTATTGGGAGTTTGCAGGGCTTCTCTGTTCAGCAATGCTGATAACGGCACTAATAGTTTAATTACAACTTGCTGCTCAAGGAAATAAACAAGGCTGTTTGCTTTCTAAAATCAGGGGTTACAATGGCTTTTAAATGCAGGGGAAAGGAACATCTGCAAGTGCATCTTACTTTGTTAGAAAAGCAACCAGAAGCCAGCTGGAAAATAAACAAAGCCCCAGGAGTGAGCAGCCGGTGCAAAATTAGAGCAAAAGAATGCCTGATTTGAGCAGTGGAACAGTAGGCGTGAGGAGTAGTAAATATAGGCAGCAAATATAGGTGGGCAGTAATAGAAGAGTTTTTGGTGTCCACAACTCCGGCATTTTCCACGGAAGAGTGTAGAGATTTTACTAGAGAGCCTGAGCACCCTTCTTCCTCTGTCCATTTCCCTGTCAAACCTCTGCCTTTCAGCTCTTCGCTTCAGCACCACTGAGGGAGGACAGCTCCCAGGCCGCAACGAAGCGCTCCAGGAGCTAGGTCCTTTCCACTCCACCAAGGTCCTTTCTGCTCTTTATCTCTGGTGTCTCTCTTGCCTCTTTGCATTTAAGGTTTTTTAAAGGGACATACAGGAAGTACTGGATACTTGCCCAGAAAAAGTCCTAATAAATCCTTTCATTGGACTCCAGAGCAATTTAACCAGAACAAAACATTGCAAGTCACTAGGTTTAATCTGTTGGCAAAGGGGTTCAACGTTCAATTTAATTGAATAGTAGCTGAAACTTGAAACTCTTCTTTAGTGCTTTATTTTATTGTTCTGTTATAAAAGTACTAGCACAAGGTTAAAAAAAAAAGAAAACCTTTATTAACTGCTGCTTTAGCTCCTTTTCTTCTATGCTAAGCCCAAGACACAGAAGAATCATAGCTGAGTTTGTCATCAAGGGCCCCAGTATCACTGGGTTGCAAAAATAATCTTGGCCCTAAGAGAAGCTCTTCTCAGTCCTTTGAAGGACTTCAAGTGACCATCTACTTAACCTGGAATATAGAAGCAGAAGATTCTCAAGTCACAGTTCTGAGATGAGCACCCTGAGTTACTCCAACATGCCACAAAAACCAACCAAAGCTTCCTTGGTGAAGTTTTCTTTTCTCCAGCCCCAAACTCAAAGATAAATATTTTGAAAGTAATGGGATGCATATGATTGAAAAAAAAATCATCAAGACAGGAAAATCACACTCCAGTCCACCTTGTCCCTCTGACACATTCAGTTCCCATTCTTCCAGCCTTGAAAATGTGCTTTCAGTGCTTCTTTCAGGCCCAACATTCTCTTTTATCCAAACTCCTCAACAGGATGTAAAATGCTCATCATTTGCAGGGTTTCTTTGCTCCAAAACATATGTGTGTGTGTGTGTGACTCAGTTCCACTTTGAAGAGTTTAATTTCCTAGAGAAAAAACTACTGTCTCTTTTTAAAAACTTATTTTGAAAGTAAGTCTGCTGCTAAAAGCCCTTGCATTGCACCACAATTGCTAGAATAATGAGAGGCTTTGGAGGGGAAGGGACACAAGCTAGAGTGGACGCGTTAGTGGTCACTGAGCGTAGGCAGCCCTGTGAATGCAGTGGTGAACAACTTCCTCCCAGGGCCAGCATAAATTTATCAGAAGTGAGTTTGGAGCAGCAGCCCCAGTGGGATTAGCAGGCTCTGGCATTTCTCACCAGAGCTGAAAGTGGACCCAACCGAGGCACAGCTCAAACTTCCTCCTGTTGTCCTTTCCTATCTCTCTGTCTCTTCCTTCCTTTTCCTCCTTTCTTCCTATTCCTCCTTCCTTTCTTCCCTCCCTTCTCTCTCCCTCCATCCCTCCCTTAAATTCCTTCCACTTCTCTCTCCTTTCTCCCCTCTCTCCTCTACCTCAGTTATCTTCTCACTTAATTCTTTCTGGGCCACTTTGAGCACTAGTTCTAACGACCGAGCGCCGAGTCGGCTAACCTGGGTCCCAAAGACCAAGCATTTATAGGACGAGCACCACCGCCGGTTTCCAACCGCTTGGAGCCAGGAAAGGGTCAGTCCCGGCGGCTGCCCCGCCCCTCTTCCACTCCAGCACCGCAGCCAGCCAGGTGGCGTTCACCCGTCAAAATCCACCGGAGTCTGGATGTCACCAACAAGTTCCACCCCGTAGCAGCCGGGCCAGCCAGCCTCCCCCCACCGGACCCTCGCCCACAGCAGGCGCACCGGGCTCTGGGAGCTTCCCGGGATCATTGTTAGCACGGATACCACTTTCTTTTCTTTCTGGAAGGGGAAAGCCCGCGTGTGACTCCTGAGCGGGTGCAGGGCTCCACGCACCACCCTCCCCCACTCCGCAACGCGCGCACACACATGCACACACGCGCGCACACGCCCTCCACACAAAGAGCGGCGAGCAGCGCCCGCCGGTGGGCAGGGGCGGGGGGCATCTGGGGAGGGGACGGGGGGCGGGGGCTGAGCCGGCCGGAGCCGCGGGGCAGCAGGCGGCGGGCTGGCGAGGAGGCGGGCCGGGCACAGGGGCGTCCTTACCTGCCCCCAGGTTGAAGGAGATCCTGGCCTCCGCGAGGTACGGCGTGTCGCTCTTGGAGCGCACTCTCCGGATGGGCCGCCGGTCTATGTCATCCTCCGAAGATGCCGCCATTAATGTGGGAGGCAGGAGCAGGGTCGCCCGGCGAGCTGAGAGCAGGAGGAGAGGCAGGGAGAGGGAGGGAGGCCGGCGGAAAAGGGGAGGAGGGGAAAGGAAGAGGCTCGCACATGGGCAGGGGGATGGGAGAAAAGGGAAAGGGGACGGGGAGGGAGGGGAAAGAGAGGGAAAAGGGAAAAGGGAAAAAAGAGGGAGAGAGAGAGAAAGAGCGCAAAGGAGAGAAAAGGGTGAAGGGAGAGAAAGAAAACCCGTTAAGGATTTGTGGACTGGAGCAAAGACCAGGCTGTCCCTGGCTTGTGTCTGGGGCTCCCCCTAACCCCACTCCCAGCCCAGCACCAGGGGTCAGGGCTCCGGAGGACACCCGCCTCCTGCCCGCAGCCCAGGTTGCAGCTGCTGGCACAGAGTCTAATGCGAAAAGGAAGAGTACCCAGCCAAGATGCCCAGTCAGCACTGTGCCCTCTCCCTCCCCAGTGCTCACTTGCTTGTCAGGTGCATTGTAAGGTCTCTTTATTCAGGGGATCCTCCGGTCTGGGGATGTCTGGCCACGCAGCTGCAGCCCTTGGTGCTCCCTGCATGCTACACTTGGGGTGCAAGCTCCTGGCTGCAAACCCTGCTAACTTGGTCCTGCAGGAGGGCGTTGTGACCAGGGAAGCCCTCTGCCCAATTTCTCCCAACCAAAACCTCAAATAGAGATAGAGGCAGAGTTGGGACTCTCAGTAGCCCTTTATCTTTCCCTTACAATTTAAAGGTGGACGAGTAGAGAGAAAGTGTACTCAAGTTTGAAGGCGGTTTGGCAGCAAGATTTCTAGATAGTTTTACATGTAGACTAGGCATCTTCGCGCAGAACTGAGTGACCCTGTGCTACAACTACTAACTTCTAGGATGTATTTATCTCTACATAAACACCCATTCATTTTAACCTCCAACTTTCTCTTTATGTGGTCATGGGTAGCACAAATGATAGTCTTCGGAGTGGGCCTGCAGTCCCCACCATCCTGTGTCATTGCTTCTGAAGGAGAGGTGAGAATCAAGAGGTTTTTCAGCCTTTGAACATTCTCACTGCTGCCCCACTTCACTCCACACAACATAGAAGAAGCAGCAGAAAGGTTTCTAGGGTGTGAATCAGGATGGTTTGATGCTTCCACTGGAACTATTGATGGGCTCAGCTCTTTCATGTTTGTCTTTCTGCAACTTCGGTCCCTTGGTCTTTTCTGCGCCCTGATGCTGGTACTCCACTATCTAACAAGTGCTCACCCGCAGTAAAGGTGACCTTCCACCTTGGTTGCTTCAGGTACAAAGAGAATCTCAGTGTGGGCTCGTGCCCTTTAGAGTCAGAGGAAGGAGTGCCACCTCCGACTCTGCAAGCTTCCTCTGCTACCTCCGCCGTGGCTTCTCTCTTCTTTTGTATTTCCTCATCCTAGAACCTTTGCTGGCCTTTTGCATTCACAGATGCAATGAAATTCTTCGGTTTATGAACACTGTGTCTGCCTTTGACCTCACAGCTTCCTCAGTCCCTACCACACTATATTCTTGCCATCCTGTTTAACTTCATCCTGGGACTCTAGGGCCCCCAGGTCCAGTTTTTACTCCCAATTCCTTTCTTTTATCCCAGCACTGGATTCTATTCTCATCCCTCCATAAGGTCAATGTCTGACAGTTAGAACCATCCTTTTCTGAGTTTCTTTGAGGTATTTAGCAATCTGTCCCTCTTGAAATTGTCCCCTGTTTTAGTCTCCCAATCCTGGACTGCCACCTTAGTTTTAATGGCCACTTGAGTTTTAATTGTTAGTCCTAATCTGAAACTGCTTGTCCTGGCATTCAGGGCTCTTGGCAATCTGACATCAATTGGTCCTTAAGTCTCATCTTTCATTATCTACTGTTAGTCTATTGGGAATTGGTCCAAGTCTGGCTCATTTCTGCATCTGCATCTGTGCTCATGGGGATGCATGACAAGTGTGTTTGCTATAAATGTTTTGTGTTTCCCCTAAGAATGTATTCAGGACCCCAGCCTAGCACATGACAAATGCTCTAGTGATGTTTTTGAATGAAGGAAAGGAGGGAAAGTACATAGAGAGAGCAGAGAAAAAAGGAGGGTTAAATAACTAGTGAGAAGCTAAATTGGGGACTAAGTCCATGTCTGTCTGATTTCAAAAACTATGTTCTCAGCAAGCAGTCAGTGTTACCAGAGATTGTTGAGGACAATCCCTCCACCTGCCATACATACTGAAAGCTTCAAATTTTCTAGTCCCTTATATAAAATAGAATAATATTTGCATAGAGTCTATACACATCTTCTTGCATACTTTAACTCATCATTAGATTATAAATATATAACTCTTATAATGTAATATATATATATGTAACTCTTATAATGTAAATGATGTATAAATCACTGTTATTTTGTGTTGTTTAGGGAATAAATGAGAAGAACAAATGTATGTATTTGATACAGATATGATTATTTTCTAACATTGTTGACTTTGTATAAGTGGAACTCATGGACTGTGTATTAACTGTGAGTTGATTTCATAATATATATATTTGTATATATATATATATTTGGTATACTAGCTACATATTAAATTCACTTTTCTATAACATCTACCTTACCATTATATCATATTTATTTTCTGTTAAACATAGATTAACAATAGATCCTCCAATAAGGAACAACAGCGATCTTTGGTTTATCAAATGAATTGTGAAAGTTAATGTTTTTACATGCTAATCGGGCAGTAAACTGATAGTGTAATTGTAATGTTTAGATTTAGGTGTTTCAGGGAGTGCAAAAAGTAAGGAAATAAACTCAAACAGTTGTATAAACTATCCCTCCATTGAAATGATTCACTGTGATTTGTTCAAAATGTTTGGAATTCTCTGATCCTTTGTAGTTTTATTCATTCACCAGGTTTGCTAAAGTCATTTTCAGGAATAGCTAGCTTTACCTTTCCCAATGTTTCTCTGAATTTATATATCAATGGTTTTGATATGGAAACATGTATCTTTGTATCATTATTTCCTATTCATTTAACACCTTAGAGGATTAGTATTATGGTTTATATCTAGATGTCGCCCCAAAAGCTCATGAGGTCATAGTTGAGGCTTTGGGAGTGATTCGACTATGGAGGTATGATGAGTCCAAAATTAATGTGACATTGGGAGGTGAAACCTGGTCACTGGGTCACTGGAGATGTGGCCTGGGGTGGCATATCTCCCTCCCTTCTCCCTTGGTCTCTCTCTACTTCCTGCCTGCCATGCTATGAGCTCTCCCTTCTCTCATATGCCTCTTCCATGCCAGCTGGTCTTGGAGTCAGCTGACTGTGGACTGGAACCTCTACAAACTGACAGCAAAATATCCCTTTCCTTTAAGCTGCAGTTACCAGGCATTGTGTCTCAGCAATGAGAGAGTCAGCAATGACTAAGAAACCTAGGAATTCAGTATTTTTACCACGTTAAGTTTATTGCTCTTCCAAGGGACTTTGGGAGTGATTCAACTATGGAGGTATGCTGAGTCTAAAATTAATGTGATATTCTCCATTCTTATTCTACATGAAGAGCTCCTTTTTGTGGACTTGTCATAAGATTTCCACTGTCTTCATTCTTGTCTTAAATGCACTCTCATACTATTTCATTATGAACTATTTTATTACTAAGGTACTTCTAGAAAGATCTAGTTTTGACAGCTATTTCATCATTTATTAGGCTCTTGAATCCTTTGATGACATTTCATTCCTGATTGTTATCTTTCACTGTTGACTTCCCTCATTTATTTTGTCCTTTTCTTTTCACTTTGCCCTCTTTATTATGTTTTTCACTCTTTCTAACCATCTTTTCACAGAATCAATCTGTTTTCTTGTACTCCATTCTTATTCTATATGAAGGACTCCTTTTTGTGGATTTGTAATAAGATTTTCACTGTTTTTATTCTTGCATATTCGTTTCATCTTCATGACTTTGCACAGGAATGGGAGTCAAAGGTGATGGGTGCTGGTCCTACCTACCAGGTAATATTGGACAAATCACTCTGCTAGGAGTCACACAGTTAAATCATCTCTAAATATGCAGGGGTCAGAAGACATGATCTTAAAGGTCCTACCTAGTCCCAGCTCTATAATTATTTGTAGCTATCCTTATATTCTACCCCTTGCAATAAATATCTATGGCATTTTTTATCTCTTTACCCAAAAATATACATTTTCTCCTTTGATCTGTAATTAGATGCCTGATATGTGTACTTCTTTCCAGTGATTTCATATTATCTATTTTATGAAATTATAGATCCTCTAAAATCTAATTGGAACATGGATTTGCAATAAATTCTTAATAATGAAAACACATGACCAGGCACTTCACTAAAAGCTACTATGTAAGTGTCTGATAGACATATGAAAGGACTTGTAGGTAAACTGAAACTGTAACCTTGGTGGCTAAACTTTAAAAAGCATTCAATTCTGATGATTGCTGAGGTTGTGGAGAAGTTGGAGCATTTGGATATTGTTGATCAAATGTAAACTTGAAAATTACTTTGGAAAAATGTGAGATATATATATATATATATATATATATATATATAGTCCACAGTAGATCTCCTTACAATGGCCCAAACCAAGAACAATCCACATGGCCATCAGTGGGAAAAATATCAAAATAATTGTAATATCTTCAGCATCATACTACACAAAAATGAAAAAGAACGAATTATGGCTATAAGCACTAAATGGGAGAATCTCATAGACAGTGTTGAACAAACAGTCCATTTTTAAAAGAGAATATAATATATAAGTCCACTTATACGAAGTTTAAGAATAACAAGTCTAATATGCTGTGATAGCAGCTTGATGACTATTATAGTTTAGGTCTGTAATACCCCCCAAACCCTCATGTGTGTGTGGAAGGTGACTGGATCATGGGGATGCTGTACTAATCAGTGAGTTCAGCCACTATAAACTGAATAACTAAATATGCTGTGAAGAGGTGGTACTTGTTGAAGGTGGGTCACTGGCTGGGGGGTGCCCTGAAAGAGGATATTAATGTTAGCTTTGCTCTTCCCTTGTCTCTCTGTTTCCCAGATGCCAGAGGCTGCTCACATTTCCTCTATCATCCTGTGTCTATGTTGGAGCTAGCTAACTATGGACTAAAACTGCGAGTTAAAATAAACCTCCCTTCCTGGAGGCTGTGAGTGTCAGTTATTGTGTCCCAAAGAGGAGAAAGTGGCTAAGATAATAAAGAGGTTAAATTTAAATATTAATGTTAAATTTACTGCAGTAGATAGGTGTGTCGTGGTTATGAAGAAGACTATTTCAATTCTTAGAAAATGCACATGAAAGTAATAGAAATACAGAGCCATGATGGTTCAGAAATATATAAATGTAGAGACATACACATGTGTGTATATTCTAGGTAGATACATAGAGAGGAGAGATAGAAATGATAGAGACAAGAGGGAGAAGACTGAGTATAAAAATATTATCAATAAGTGAACATGAGCCAAGAGTACACATGTGCATCATTTTATATGTGCAACTTTTCTGAGGGTTTTAAATTAGTTTAAGTAAAAGCTAGAGTGCTAGGAAAAATTTATTATCTTTTGGAGATTTTTCAAAGATTAAAGACAATACCCTATATTTATTTTTAATTTTCCTGAAAAATTACCATTGCCAAGTATTTCCACAGGCATTGGACTAATAGAATATTGATATAAAGAGTAGCCTATTCTGGATTTATTGGAGATTCTTGAATTTTTGTTAAAAATTGATTCATATATTTAAATCAATGAGACTCAGAATCTGGGCTGGATATATTAAGTATATTTCACTATTTTGCATCTCTAACACAAATTCTAAATATAAGAACTTTTACATCTCACAGCTGAACCCAGTACAATGTCTCCAATTACACAGATAATACTGAAAATCATTCATGTAGAAAATACAAAAAGTACATGATGAGGATAAGCAGTATTAACTTACCAACCCAACTTACAGTACTGACTTGCGTATCTTCAATAGATTTAATATACATATACCTAAAATGTTTTTTTGAATTGGCTTTTTACTGCTACTAAATTTAGTGTATAGATCCTGGAACATTTTTTTTTCTATATAAGCCTAAAATTTTCTAGAGAACCAAAAATCTGAAGAACTGCTTGCTATTGGTATACCTTGGTTCTCTCTGCTTAATTTATCGTTAAAGGAACTGTCCACTATATATATAGTTCTGATATTAATTCCTTTTATGGTTTGCATCTGAGTTCCCCCGCCCCAAGCCTCATGCAGTCAGGGAGGCAGCTGAATTTAGCATTTGTGATTGGTTCATTGTCTAGCACTGGGATTGGTGGTGAGAATGCTGCACTCGCCCAGGGCCGGGAATCCAGTGTACAATATAAGGCAAAGAAGACAGAGTTCCTGCCCTCTTTAGCCCCTTTCTTGCCCTTTTCGCTTTCATCACTTGCAGTCAGAAACGGCTGCCCTTCAGCAGTGCTGCTCTTCCTTGGAGCCGGCTGAGTGTGGACTAAATCCTCCCTAGACTGTAAGCTAAACAAACCTCTTCTTCCTTCATTTTGGGCATCAGTATGTCTCAGCAATTAGAGAAAAGTAACCAGACCATTTTCTTGTACATATGGCTAATTTTACAGGGTAGGCCTATAATGGAGAGTAGTGAATGTCTTGCTGTTACTATTGCTGCCAAGATTTCAGCTCCACAGTGGCCCTGGTGGGTCTAATTCAAGGCTCCCCTGTCACACAGGGGAGCAGCATTCACATCACAATCAATGTGGAAGGAATTTTAGATTTGTGCAGTCCACAATTTGTGCAGTCAGCAAAAGGTGTCCTCTCCAAAGACGGTTCTATGCCTGCAATTCATGCCTGCCCTATTTCCTATGCCAATAAAGATCTTGTTGTTACTTTGCTCTGACTTTTCTTTAAGGCTTAAACACCTAGCTTTTCCTTCTGCCCTTTTTGTAAAGTCTATGTTGGTAATACACCATGATTATATTCACCATGGGGAATTGGTATATTTATATAACACAAGTTAATTCCTTTTTTTTATCCCTTTTCCTTTTTCTTCCTCCAAGTCTGTCTCCTTCCCTTTTGCAAAATGATTTATCTCCCTGTTCCTATTATCTTTCATTGTGTTCACTGTTTGTATATTGGGTTCCTCATATTGGAGAAACCATGTAATATTTAATCTTGTGTATCTCACTTATTTCATTTAACATTATGGCCTCAGAGTGAATGTACTTTCCTTGAGTTGATGCTTGGTAGAAGTGAATGTTAGACTATTCAGTGTCTAGTCTAACACTAGGAAGGCTGTCCTTTCCAAGAGGGCTTATGTTTTGATTTATGCAATATTACGAGACAGAGCAATAAGACCTGTTTATGGATAGGGATCTTTTTTTTTTTGAAATTTCTGCTCACTAAAAGACATTGTACATGGTAGTAACCAGCCTCTAAAAGGGTGCCCAGTGGTCCTTGATCCTTGGAATCCAGCCTTTATGTAGCACCATCTCACAATGAATCAGCCTTGGTCTCTGTGACCACTAACATGATGGAAGCAGTGATATCTTACTTTTACAGATGGAGCATAAAAATATTGTAGCTTGTTCCTTGCTTCTTTTTGGAGCCTTTGCTTTGAGGAAACCAACTACAATGTCACGGAACACCTACAGCACCCGTGGAGAGGCTCATGTGTCAAGAACCAGTCTCCGTTCAAGTGCCATGTGTAAAACCACTTGGGGACCTCAGTGAAGTCTTCAGATCACTGAAGCCCCAACCAGCAGTCTGATTATCACCGCTGACCCTGAACCAGAACTGCTAGCAAAAACCCACAGAAGGTAGGAAATCATAATAGTGATTCCTGCAAGCCACTAAGTTGCAGGATAATTTGATCAGAAGCAATAGATAAACAAACCCCATGGGTTCTCATGAACATACAGTATCAGTCATAAATATGTAAATGCTGTCTATGTGCATCAGAAAATCAAAATCTTAACCAGTTTGATGGGTCAGTTGACACATTTTAAGATAGTGGAGTTCCAAAGAACAACAAAATAACAGAGAAAATACTTCCAGTAGACAAACCTTTCTTTGCTTTCTCTTCCCTGTCTCTGGCTGTTTGAACCGTGCCTGCCCTTCAGTGTGAAATGATTTTATCCTAACTTACTTCAGCACTTCTGAGAGAATTAATATCTTCTTCTTTATTTCTTCCAACCTTGTGACATCTTTTCTACTTTATATAAGTAAATAAGCAAACTAACAAGAATGCCACATTCTTTCTGGAAAATACAAATGAGTAGTTAACATTAGAACAAATCTAAGGCTCATCTCCTCAAGTTTGCATCCAAATGTTACACTTCATAGTGGTATGGTCTCATCTGAGTCATTTCCCTGTCATGAATCTTTAAGATGAGACTAAAACACAGGAGCTATATCCTAGGGCCACTATGAGGATTCAATCACGTCACCCATAACACTCTTTTAGAAAGAAAATTCTTGATAAGCTTTCATTATGTTCAAAATATTCCTACCAGCCAATTTCAAGGAAGGCTGTGGCTGTGAAACTAAACCTTGGTATAATTCCCAAGCTTAATATCTATTAGATTTTGTTTTTTAAAAGTTAGCTTTCTAAGCTTTGGTTCTCTCCTGTGTAAGCTAAAAATAAAATGAACTCTTTCCCTGGGCCTTAGGAGGATAAAACATTATATAATAAATGTAAAACACCTAACACAGAGCCTGACAAATGGTAGGCGGGAAACAAATGTTCACCGCTTCCTTTCCTCCCAGTTTCTTAAAGTAGACACTGTGCAGAGTGGCTGGGGGCTGGCTGCGAAAACATGCTAGATGCAGAAAAGGAAAATGTATTTCAAGATTTAGCTATAGAATTGAGTTGGACACAAATTCAAGCAGCTTTCTATTATTTAAATGTTGAATATGCCTGCTTAAGATATACAAGTCACTTTTCCAGGCTCGTCTAATAGTACAGGTAATAGTGAGCCTCATTCTTTTTAATTTTGCATTTTTCTACATGATTGACTTGTCATCTAGGTGTTAATTAATGGCATAATTTAAAGCCTAAAGGTTCTTATGTCCCTAATTCATGTTCAGTGTACAAAAGGGTGACCTACTCATGAGAAGACCTTTGTATAGCAAACTGCTAAGCTTGACTGCTTGCAGAAAAGCTCAGAAGGAGGACTGTGGGCTTGAGTCTGATGGTGGCCTGTGTGGGAGAGCACAGCAGCACATAGAGAGGCACAAACATTAGTTTTTGGGAGACCGAGTTCTTTCTAGCTCCTGCTCTACCACCATCAAGTAGCTGTCTGATTTCCTTACATCACCTCAGAAAGCCAAGGGGTTGTAGGTGATGCTAGAGAAGCAAATGTTTGAACCCTGGCTCCATCTCTTGGTAGTTGAATGAAGTCAGTTTTGACCTTTCTGAGGAGCTTTAACTTCATATGAATTTGGATCAGTAATAGCTACCTCAAAATTTATGATTTGGAGTGAAATAAATATGCATAGCTTTGTCATACGTAAGAATTTAATAAATTATTTTGGCTTTCCTTTCTTCCCTGAGGCTCAGTTTTATTATCTGTAGAATGAGCCATTTCCATTAAGTTTGCTCTGACTGTAATGTTCTGGCATTACTGTGATTATACTGTTAGCTGAAACATTTGAAAGATCTGGGGGCTTACTCATCATAGGCAATGAATCCTCTGTCTTCCTTTAATAAAAATAAAAGCGGGTTGCTGTTGTGGAGGGGGAAACACAACACTTCCTTAATGTATGGGTCTAAGAGGGAAGGCCTGCCTGATAGAGATTAGGTGGATATTTTATTTGTATTCTGTTGTGTCTAGAGATGGGCTGATGACAGTAATCAGATCACAGAGTATTAGTCAGAGACTCTGTCTAGTAAATAATGACAAAACAGAACCAGGGACATCAGCCCAGTTGCTGATGTCACCTTTTGGACAAAAGCTAAGCATGGGTGACCCAAATTGTTGTATCTGATTATTTCATACATCAATTGGAATCAACAATTCTAAAGTAAGAATTATTTTTATTATTTTTTAAATTAAAACAGAAAAATTAAAGATAGTAAATATAAGAACTTTATATAGACTTAATAAACATTCATATGTATGGTATGCTCATGTGTATAAAAAGAATGTAAGAATCTTCACCAAGTCAGAAAACAAATTATTCTTAGATGATAAGGCTAGTAGGTTGTTTTGTTTTGTTTTGCTTTGTCTGCTTATATTTCCTAAATTTTCTACAAATATGTTTTGCATTGGTGGTGAAAGGGAGAATGAACTATAAGAAATTTCCAGACAACATAAGCAAATTGACCTTAGAAGCAAATCAATAACTTGTAATTCAAATTAAGAGACAGAGACGCCAATATCTCATTATGATAGTTTCCAAGGAAATAGCGATAACATGTCCCTTTTAGAAGCTCACCCTACCAGGTATGACAGCACGCACTTATAATTCCAGTACTGAAGAGGCTGAGGCAGGAGGATCAATGTGAGTTCAATGCCAGCCTGGGCTACATAGTGAGTTCAAGGTCAGCCCGTACTACTTAGTGAGACCTTGCCTTAAACAGTCAAACATGCACACACACACACACACACACACACACACACACACACTCTTTTACTCAAAGGGTATAAAATGAGTCAATTACCACATTTATGCCTCATGACACTGAGACATTTTATCTTTGGATGTGTGGAGATTCATGGACATCTGCATACCTCCATATATCTGCTCATGTCTTTGCAAATTGTGTCCTCATCACCAATATAATATCAGACTAAAAGATATAATGGGGAAAACCAGAAGATTTGAGATTGTATTTCTCTCTCTATTCATTTAGCCTTGTGACTTTGAGAAGTTATTGATTACCAGCACCTGCAATAACATCTCATGTGCTTCATAAATTTCCATTTTGTGAACCAAATGAGATGAAAAATGAAGCCTGTAACACCTAGAGTGAGGCCTCTTCCTACCCTTCTTTTATTTTGCAATCTCAGGGCACATAGTCACAGCACTGAGCTAGCAAGTGATATAGGGTCATCGTCCAAATCAGTCTCACGGTGTGATATTTAGTTTGTGGTGTCACTTTCCAAAGAGGGGACAATGGTGCCAAGCCAAGGAGTTTCTTCACTACCTTTAGTCACTGAGCAGAGTGTCTTCTGCACAGGTACAGAACAAAAGTAACTTCTGTTTTAACCAGCTATGGTTGATTTTTAAAATATCTCCCCTCCTTTGCCACATTCTGGGACAAGCTATGGTTCTGTATAGGGATTCAGTTGCCTGGGTTTTTAAAAAATTTGTTTCTTTTAGATGATCTCCTATATGCTCACCCAGGAGGATGCTGCTTATGGAATCATGAGTCAGCATTTCCACTAATCTCAGTAATTGTATTTGTTTCATATAAATGTTTAAGTGGGCTTTTAATTTTAAGTACTAGTACTAAAGAGAAAATATTGCATTCATGGTAAAAAGCTTTAATTGAGAAAAATTTTTTAAAATCATTCTCCCAAGTCTCTAAACAATACGAAAGAAAAATTAAAGGGCCCATAGAACCACATTCTAGAGGCAGGCGTAAAATACATTAGTGAAATTACCAGGCATACAGAATATTTTGTATTGTTTTCCAAGGTCTCTAGATCAACCTTTAAAACCATACAGTTTAGTCCATACTGCTAATCTATGGCTTTTACATAGCACTTCTAAATTTAATGTCTTGAAAATTGAATTCCCACCACCTGGACTTTCTTCCTGTAATCCTTCTTTCCTGAATCAACAGCTTCATCATTATCCAGTGGGTCTAAGGATGGCTTCTAAGGGCCATTTGAAATACCTGTCTTTCACTTACTGACTACTTATGCTCAATGCACATAATCAGGAAAGAGCCTTCTTAATATTTGCAGGATCCTTTCTTCTGAATTCATTCTATTATCCTCCCTCACCCCACCCATCCTAGACTCTGTTCCCTTTGTCTATCACTTCAATCACTGCCTAATAGTTGTCCTAGGTAGCTTCAAATCAATCTCCGCCAACTGTCTTCCACACCTGTGAGCTTTATACAAGCAGATCCGAATACAGATCTCCTCTATATTAGATCCTTCAGCGGATTCAGTGTCAGCTTTAGAATTCCTTGGCTTAGCCTAGGAAGCTTTGCCTGCCTATGATTCACAGATGCCTATGATTCTGCCTTACTAGTGTTCACCTCTGCAATAGCTTCTCAGTCTAGGCATGGGGAGCACGAACAGCTCCCCTAATGCAACATACCTTTCATAATACCCGCTTTAGCACATGCTATGTTACACTGCCTGGCAGATTCTTCATTCTTCCTAACTGACTGAAATGTAAGCTAATTGGCATTTCATTTTGCATGGCCACAGTGACATATGACTTCCTCTTTGACACATTAGAGTTTGCTATAAATTCATGGGAAACAAATATAGCTTTGCTAATGCTACTTTGTGGTAAGCCTACAAGGAAGATTCTTTTAAAATCTGACAGCAATTTTATTTTAAAATGAAAAATTTCACTGTTTTTTCTCGTTCTTATGTGTTAAGGCTGTTGCAGATTCCCAAAGGGCCTAGGAATTTTGGATAGGAATAAAAACTAGAAAAAAGAAGCAAACAGGCTTGTGGGTCTCCCTTGGGAAATCTGAAGCCCTGGCCCTTTCCTCTGAGATTTGATAAAACTAAAGCATAATTGGTATAAGTGCTAGAATTTATTAATTTTAGATTAGGGGCTTGATTTTTGCTTATTCTTTATATTTTTTTGTTCACTCTTTATAGACTTTAGATATTCCTATATCACTTTTATGCATTTTGCTACAACTACCTTCTAAGATATTATTTACTTAATGATTTCCTTTAAATGGTCTTAGATTTTCTTGCAAGCATTCCACATATACACAATGCTTGCTATATTTTTGTATTGAATTGAATATTTCTAGTTTTTTTAAGGCACAGTAAGTACAAAGTGATATAAAAGTTCATGTATTATCTGCAAGTTTCACATCACACCATAGTTTATGAAATGTCATTTTGTTTCACTTAATCCTCAGCATTATCCACTGGGTTAAGAACTCTTATTACTATCTTTTGCATTTAAAAGAGAAAAAGGAGTCAAAAGAAGATTAAATAACTTGCCTAATCTCACAAACTAAGAAGTTGCAATTATAGTTTGAACTCAAAGCTCACTCTAAAAGCTGAAGTTCTCAACCACTATACAATTTTCAGCAAATGTGAAACACTATTTCATTCCTAACTGTAATCGTGTGAATTTTCAAATGTACATTAATTGTAAAAAAATTTAATACCCCTGTGGGATTAATTTCACTCATCTTTTGCCAAAAGCGGTGACATTATCTTTGCTTTGCTTTTCTAATTGAAATAAAGACACACAGATCTTGAAGATCATCTCTGTTTCATTTCAGTATGTCAAAACTCCAGTTTCACACCAATGTTCAATCAGGAGCTTTGTATAAGTGGGTGCATCTAACTGCCTACTGAGAAATTCTTAAAGATATTAAAAATGGAATTGTCTTGGAGCTGATTTTGATGTGTGAGGTTTCCCATTGTCGCCTTTTCCAGTACAGGCACAGAGGGTGGTACTGAAAGGTTTTTTTTTTTTTTTGAGAAAATAGACTTTTTTTTTTGAGCAAATGAGGACTGAGAATTTTCCCCCAGCACCTATGCATTGTTTATGCTAATTGGGTCATGGCTGGTACTGGCTGAGTGTGGGCAGCTTTTTAATCCACTTTCTCATCTGCCTTCTGTGAGAGTAGGAGTTATTAAATGATTGGAATTATTTCATACCACTCTCTTCTGTCTCATGGTCTCATTTCCTGGCTTCCTCTTGTCCTCATGCCCTACTTTACGTAGGAGCCTGAATTCCAATACGTGGGATAGAAGGTGCTTTTCTGAAGGCAAGGTACAAAGAGCTCCGGAAGACTGTGTGGGGTGAACTCTTGGCAGCACCAAGAGTGCTCCTTGGTGTGCAAGGATGTCCTTTTCCAAGGACGCTGTCTGGAAGCAAGGTTGGGTTTCATGGTCCTCTATACATCCATGCCTATGGTAGCCTGGCTATCTCAGCTATACTTTTTCTCTTGATCTGCTTTCATGCTCTCCCTCACACATAATGTTCCTTGTATTAAATACAGGTTTGGAAAGCCTGGGTGTGAGCAATTAGAAGTCTAAAATGGAATGTGTGGGAAGTTAGGAGGGGAGGCGTGCTCCTTACTTTTTCATCTCTGAGGGAAGCTCAGTGTGCAGCTTCCTAGCTGGATTTATACAGAAAAACACTAAAATCCAAGAATTTGTTGAAGGTAATTGCTAGAGCACCATAAAAGTAAGACAGGAACTAGTTTTTACAGTACTGGGGAAAGAAGCCAGAGCCTGATACACACTAGAATAAAGCTGCCTACCACTGAGTGATGTGTCCAGCTTGCTTAAAAACATTTTTTTTTTGAGACAGGGTCTTGCTATGGCCTCAAAGTTGTATTCTTTCTTCCTCAACTTTCCAGGTAGCTGCAATTACAGGCATGCGCTGCCATGCATGGCAAGACCAGAAACTATTCTTGGGTTTTTTGTTTGTTTGTTTGTCTACACAAGGGTCTGGAAAATAGGTTGATTACATGAAAACTACACACTTAGATAATGCATAGGAAGGATATCACTATGATGGGCAGGAAATGTGGTCAGCTTTGCAGTGTTGGTCCCAGAGACCGTGGGCAGGAGGTAGGAGGACATCAGATCGGTGAATGGAAAAGGTTGTCATCTAGTTGGCAATCATGTTGCAAAGAGAGGTTGAGTTGCTTTGTGATGATTGTTCCTGCCTTAACCCTTTTGGAGCAAATCGTTCCTGTAGGTCCAGATGTGAGCCAAGCCTGAGACCATGACATGAAGGTCTCAGCAGACAGTGACAGAGAAGACAGCCTGCAATGGATCCCAGTACACCGTGGCTATGTGACACTTGGCAAACTGTGAACCAGTGAGTGATTCTCATAGTCCATTCCCAGAGTGGGGGTGAGGTGGGTGACCCCATTGAGTCTAGTTAGAAACAGGAGCATGGCTAGCAGCTGCTTTGAGGATCAATTGGCTAAACAGTGCGACGTTTGGTCTACAATGTCTAATGAAGGGGGCAAAAGACATCTCAACTAAGGTGCATACATAAATTACCGGTCTGCTGAATGTATTCAGCACAGCTTTGTGTGTGTGTGTGTGTGTGTGTGTGTGTGTGTGTGTGCATTAGGGGTGTTGCTTAGGATGGAACCCAGGGCCTTGCACACACTAGGCAAGCATTCTACCACTGAACCACATTCCAGCCCTTTTAAAGTTTTATTTGTGAAGGATCCTCCCAAACTGCTCAGGCTGATTTGAACTTGATCGTCCTGCCTCAGTCACCTGTGTAGGAGGGATTACAGACATGTGCCACTGTGCCCAGTTTGGAGCAGCTTTTGAATTGAACTCAATTAAATTCATCAGAGTAAAAGTTGAGAAACCATTTATTCTACAACTCAACTTTCAGGCACAATAAAAATTCAGTCATCATAGACTACAGTATATTAAAAAGTCTTCAGGGACTGCTTGAGATCTATTCTAAATGGTTACATTTCTTTAGCAGTATACCTAAATTCCTCCTGATGTATTTTGTTTTTCCTTTTGATTTTTAAAAGAGTTTCTTCTGTTTTATAGGAAACATAGCACAGTTGACGACTCTCCTGCATTTGTTTTATCTCTGTGTATTCAAACATTATTTTCTATTTTTTAAATAATTCTTCCTTCTATTATTGTGTAGTCTCCATTTGCAACTGAACATTTCAAATCCTTGATGGTATTAGACAGTCCCATTTTCCAAACCTTGAATTCTCTAATACTTTCCCTAAGTCCAAAGTTAGGTATTTTCATTTCATTGGTGTGGAGACACTGAATACATCTTAAAGTTTCTACCATGTACCAAGAATTATATGGGGGATCGAGACAGTGGTATTTAAGGAGATCATTGTGGGTGAGGTAGGTGACACTTATTTACCAATAAAACAGAAGTATAAATAACTAGTTTATAGGAGGAGATAATGTAGTGAGCCTGGAAAGGCATTCCTCATTTGTTTCTTAAAAATTCCCTGTGGATTTTGAGCTGGAATTATACGATTTTGATGGAGAGGTTAAGTCATTTATGGGAGTTTGAGGTTCAGTTCAGTGGCAGAAACACAATGTGGGAATCATACACCTGACAACAGCTGGAATGTAGACTTGAACAGAACTGTATGTGAGAAAGTTCTGGAAATCTCAGGCAAAACTTTACAGAGGAGGGAACATTGAGAATCCTTCTCGTATTACACAAAGCAATGGGAAGAACATGAATATGTTCTAATGACTTCCAATTAGCCACCAAATGTCTTTGTTTCTTGGGGCCATGTTGAAGAGGTCTCAGAGATGTTGCATTCAGGTCTAGGGAACACTGAGCTCAAAGCTGGAGATTCAAAAACCTGTGCTCTGACAGATTCTATGGGGTGGGCAGAAGGTGAAGGTGGGAGAGGGCTGAGGAAGGAGTTGACAGAGAGATTTTGATGAATTCTTCTCTATTTCCAGAAAGAACTTGAAGGGACTGTGAGTTGCTCACTGTGACATTCATCAGTTGTCAAAGCTGGCATTTCTCTTTGTTGAATGAGACAATACAGAGGAGAGAAAAGGCGCATTATGAAGAGCAACAATGACTTTCTCATCTGGTTCTAATGCCAAGGGTTATGTAAAATGGTAAAAGAGGGGAAAGTGTTACCAGGAGCCATAAATTTGATTGCCTGGTGATTTTAGTCAACTGGCTGTCTTTTTATGAATTTTCCCTTCAAAAAGTCATTTGAATGTCCAAAGATATTGTCTTTGAGAAAATAAAAGAAAACCCTAGAGTCACAGAAAGGGCAGGAACATGGAAAAGTGAGATCTGGCTATTGTTTCCACTCTCTCCTGACATGCTGTATGATTTGGGCACCTGGTGGTACCACTCTAAGCTTTGGCTTCACCATCTCTGGAGTGTGATGTGGTCACCAACCTCACCTTCCTTGACCTACAGGGTTGTTTTCATCAAAGTGACTGGCTCAAAAGGAAGCTCTTTACAGCATGCAGGATGAGGTACTTAAAATAGCTTGGGCTTGTGTCAACACACTTGAATTCATGTCCTAGTTTTTCTACTTTTTGAGGTTCTTCACTCTGTCCCTCATCACTCTTCTAACCTGCAAAGTGCTCATAATACTGTAGCTCCTATTTCCCACTGATTCTTTGAAGACTAACTATGAATATGCAAAGTGCAATCCCTAATACATTTCTTTAAAGTCCACTCACCCACTTTCAATGGTTTGGATTCATTTAAAAGAGAAGACTCAGATAGGGAAAATATTCAGGCAAGAAAGGCCACACAGTATGATAAGATCTTTGTTACTATGAAATGGGAGGTTCCAAGTCCTCAGTCCTGACTGCCCATGCAAATCACTACAGAATAATGCAAAAGGCACTTGTTCTGGTTCTCAATACATTCTGATTCCCTTGGACAGCAGTGGGACACAAGCTTTGACATTGTAAAATCTCACCAGGTGGTTCTAATGTGCACTGGAATACAATCTTTGCTACACAAAGCTTCTAGCATAAATTAACTAGAGAACTTGCAAAAATACAAGTTGAGTCTGCACATGTAGGATGGGCTTTGTGATTCTGCCGATGAGGCAGATGCTGGCCATGTGGGACCACAGTCTGACAGCAAGTGACTGATGGACCTCAGTGGTGGTTCCCAATATTCAGCATTGATTTCTGTAACCCAGGAACTTGTCGAAAATATCACTGGGGCCTGGATTTGGCCCAGAGGATGTGTCTCAATTTAGGAAGGAGCCTGTGAGAATCACTTATCTATAATGCTTATTTTCACCTGAAAGTGCCATGATGCTAAGTTTGTGATTTTATTATATGACTTCTATCCCAGTTCAGTTGTTCATTAAAAAAAAGGACAGTATCAGCTATGGAGTGTGTAGAACTTCATTGACAGAAACCTGATAACAGGTGACCTCAAATTATAGGATTTCCAGACATGCCTGTTCTTTGAGGTCACATGTATCTATGCAATACTTCTTCTGAGCAAGTGGAGACCTTAGTAGAACTCTCCTGTGCTAGGAGAACTTACTGCAGATGGACCACTCATGAAGCAGAGCATTCTCCACTGACAACAAGCAAACAAGATGCCCCGCACTTTTTTCCTGCTCACTGCAACACATCATGCCTGCTTCTCAAAGTAGAATCCCCAGAAAGGTAACTGATTTCCTGTTGGTATCAAACCGAGGAAAAATGGAAATGGAAGAAAAAAACAGCCTGCTTCACTTAGCAAAACAGATCATGGATCTTTGGAAATCTCAGGGACTTCCAAAAGAATGTGTCCTATGATAGATTGTTTTTATCCATGATGTTTTTCTCACTCTCTAAGATCCTTCTTGTGCTAACTAGCTAAGACATCCTCTATTTAGGGACAGGATGTTTACAATTTGCCAAGAAAAAAATTAAAGTACTCTAAGAAGCATTCAACAACATAATTCTTAAATTGTTGCTCTGGATAAGCATTTTGTATGTAATAAATACAGAAGGTGCTGATTCCTTAGAACACTATGAATTTGCAAATACTGTAAATTGAGGTAAGGGTGAATAACTATGTAGAAAATGAGATACGAGAAGGAAAAAAACTCTGATTTTCTTGCTTGCCCCTTTGGAAGTATTTACATCAGCCAGAACACTTAATCAGTTTATAAAAAGAGCTGCATGACAGTGAAAATGGACAGCTGAGAAATGCAATCAACACATGACAGGTTAGTCAGTGGGTTCTGAGGCCATCAAAGTCCCAGTTTCTTAACTCTGTACTGTGCTTCCAGTTCGACCTGCTTCGAACTGGGACCATTTGTCTTTCCTGTACTGTGTGTGTGTGTGTGTGGGGGGGTATTGAGGATTGACCCAGCCCCATCACACTGAAATAGATCCAGGCTTTTAAGACTGACAGCCTCCTGTTAAGTCAGCGGGGCTCAAACTTGCAATTCTCTTTAGCCTCTTGACCCTTCTAATGATCCAGCTATCCTGGCTGAGTACGGAGCAGCTGTGGAGTGAGATTTGGCCTAATTGCCCTAACGGCCTTTTTCACCGTGTGGTCTTCATGCCGCCCTCCTTTCTCTGCTCTCAGTCATGCCACTGGCGAGGCAATTTGTTGACCATTGCTAAACACCTGATTTCTGATTCAGGGAGTCTGGGGATTTTGCAACACTGGCCTCGAGGTTTGGGGAGCCCCCCTTCCTGCAAACCCAGGATTCCTTGACTAGAACATCATCCTGGCTTCCCTCAAGCGAACGTGACTCTGGAGAGCAGCAGCAGCTTATGCTGCCACCTCCCATGCATTTTCCAGTCACTCCAGCTCTGGTGTCTAAGCCACAGTCACTGATGGTGACGATTCTGACCACTCCGCCCCCAGCTCCATCTGCTGACAGTCACCAGGCTGCCTCAAGTTTTCTGAGCCTCCTACACACTGCCCGTTCCCTTTCTGTAAAAGCCGGAAGCCCATGGTCTTCTTAAAAGTTTAACCTGTCCCCACTGTAAGCAAGACAAAGTGGACATCTGCATCCTCTATAATTAACTGCTGCTCCCTCTCTCGCCCTGCCCACAGCTGTGCGGCTCAGATGCACAGCTCCTCCACGGAACACCGTGCTCTCATTCAAGTGGAATGGAGCAGATGCGGCTGTGTACAAATGCGGGGCTGCGGCTGAGAAGGAGCCTCATCTCACCCCCACTCCCTCCCAGCCTCTGCTCTGCATCCACTTTTAGCATCTTCCTACTGCGGACCCCCCGAACAGGCTGAGGCTCTGAGCAGTGTCTCTCCCTTCTTTTTCTCCACATCTCTGGAAGTGGCCAAGAGAGGCAGGCCTGACTCTGTCCTGCCAGGAGGGATGGGAATCAGCTGCTGCATCACTGTTGCTAATGGAAGTTGTGCCGATGAGCACACTGACCCAAGCACACCCACCCGGTCATCTCTAGGCTCTCGACGTTTGCTTGCATTCTGGACAATGGAAGCAAGGAAGAAGATTTGCAAGCCCTCAAGGTTGCTACCAGCAATTAGTCCAAGAATGAGTTAAAAATTCAAAAGGGGATCTGGGAAAACCAGGGTGGAATATTATCAGTGTCCATCCAGTGTGAAATCCCCATCATGTAACAGTGAAAGACGCTGAGATTATAAAAAATGATGTTTTTCTTATCTCTGCTTTGTGACTTCCAAGAATTCATCCCACTTCACAAGCTGAAAAATAGGGACATTGTCCTCCTCAGTGTATTATTGGGATGTGCCCATCATTCAGGTTGTCTTGATTGGCCATCTTCAATATTTCATAGAAAATAGAACTTACACCTTTAAAAAACCTCCTATCTATCAGGAGATTTTATAAAGTACTCTGATTTCTTTCACTACTCTAAGGATCAACAATGAGCATGCACCCTTGACCAGGAGAGCCTAACTGATCACCTTGCAAAAAGTAGTGAAAATATGCACATTGGTCACTCGTCACGATACAGATGCTCCTTACAGCTCCCTGGATAGGCAATGTCAGTTCTCCAAGGCAATAGCTGAAACCATTTAAAATACATACGGCAGCTAAAGGAGGCCAGTGCTTATCTCAGGGACCCCTAATCCAGCTGAATTCCACTCAGCGAAGTCAGGGTGCCTTACCATATCCATCACGGTAATGGCTGCAAACTTAAAAGTTTTCAAGGAGAAAAAAATATCCCAGATTCTCTTTCAGCCATAGGCCTTGGGCTCAAGGAAGTGGGGAGTTATTTTCTAGCTCAGCTTTCTCAGAAGCATTTGTACCCATCAGTGGATACATTTTTTTCTTAGCACCTTCAACAAATGTGGATTTATTTATTCTGTTACATGCCCATCTTAATTCCAACAGCATTTTGGAGAGTTTATCAATTTAGAAATACTGATTGTTAAATTTGGGGGGCACAGTTTAAGCTCTTCTAACCTATACTGCACTGTTCATAGAGAACCAACACGTACATGCGAGCACTTTCCTCTGTTGTTTCCCATTATGTTACCTTGAGCTCCTTGGCTGTAGAAGAATCTTTGAGCTGACTCCACATCCAAAAGCCTATGAGCAGACTCGACATCCAGAAAATAATCCATTTTGGGATAATCCATCCTGGAGTTTCAATCAAAGGCTTCCGAGAGAAAATATTCACTGGAATGCCTATAAAGAGGAAAAGATCCAAAGTATTTTAGATGGAACAGTATAAGGTATGTATATACTTTAAATTTTTGAATAAGAATAGCCCATTATAATACCCCACTACTGACTGACATTTTCAATTCTAAGACAACCTCCCCCCACCCAACACAGCTTCACTATTTTGGAAGGAAATGCAACATTTAGCCAATATTTATTAAAAGTAATATGTTCTATCCAAGAAAAACAGGCAATCGGCTAGAAAGAGATAACATACCAGTCTTTTCCTTGCTTTGTGTCAACTGGAAAATATACGGTTAAATTCTCAGGCTATCATTTTTCAAAGTTCTATCTGGTAAATTCATCAGGAAGTGTCAGGCATCCTGAAGGTTGATTCTCAATTGATCTGGAGATGTTCAGATTCTCCTCCAGCAGGGAGAATTGCTTGGGAACCCAACCTTCAGCTCATAGCAGCCTGGCATCTGTGACACACACTGACTTGTTTGCTGGAGAAATGCCTTGAATTCCTTCCTTTTTAGCGATTCCCTCTGGCGCATTTTATCAAGTGCTACAGGATCATCACCTGCCTGCACCTGACACAGGCTGCTTTGAAGAAAGAAATGTGGTTTGCAGAGCGGTGACAATTATTGCAGCCTTGCAATGATTCTCACAGTGTTACCATGCACCAGCCCGTCGGGAAGCTAAGCCACTTCATCCAAACACATCCAATCTCTTGGGCTCTTTTTTTGAGTCCGTGGAACCTTTCCTTGATATTTACACAAATGAAGCATATCTATTTCTGCGTGATGTCTTTACAGAAAGAATTAACGAGACAAAGTCATTAAAATCGAGCTCAGAGGGGCTAAACCAACTGGTTTCTCTTTCTAAAGATACACGTTTTAATTTAAGAAACCAAGTCTGCTAAGAAGAAACTTTTAAAAATTATCCAAAGGTACCCCAACAGCAGCGCATACTTACTGCAGAAATATCAAGGGTTCACTGTCGGCAGTCAAACAAGTGCAGTTTCAGCCAGATGTCTTTGATCTCACTAAATATTCCCGGTGAAAGTAAACAGTTTTGATTGTTTGATTAGATCAGTGATGAATAATGCATTCCATCCACTGGACTTCCTTTATCAGATAAAATGGCCAGAGCATGTTACCTTAGCAACACAAGGTGACGCCAGCCTCTGCTTCCCTGTGCCCTCCCCTGCGAAGGAAGAAAATTACCAGTTTCCCATGTAAAACTTTGGCAGAAAACCATCAAAATCTACATGGGGATTTTACATCAGCCAGGGCTATGCCCTCCCCTCTCTCCATGTCTTATGCACAGGGAAGTGTCATAGTCATTAAAAAAAAAGAGAGAGAGGGAGAGAGACAGATTTCTGGCTTAATCATCTATTTTTTATAAACCTAAATCCTGGTTTGATTTGCAATCACAACAGAATAGTATATTAAATGGTTAAACAATCAGTAGGAGAAAGTTGTCTGGACAATGTTGGGGGGCTTCAGTGCCTACTGAAAAGGTGCCCCCACTGGTGGCAGGGAATGAGGGGAATGGTAAGGAATGGCCACGCTAGCAAACATATGCTCAACATCCCCGTTATAACTAATACACAGAAACAGTCACCGGCATCGAGGCTGGAAATAACTCCTCCTGTGAATCAGTCACTGGAAGCAGCTTAAAAAGCTGCCTGAAATTTCTCAGATTTTGAAAGATGCCGAATAATATAGGTCTTAGTGGGGGGACTCCCCCTCCACCTCTGTAAAGGAGAGATAGCCAGAAAGACAGACATACAACAGGAGGATTCTCAAAGTTGGCAGATACTCACCAGCACTTGTTGACCCTTTGCAACAGGACACAGGAGAGCCTCAGAGAGCTGAACAACACAGCTGAGCCTGCCAGCCCAAATGAGCAGCTCCTAATTTTCCCTTCAATCTTGAGTCAAGAGCACGGAGTGGAGGAGAGTGATGGATTTGCCCATTTTATATTGTGATGAAATGCAACCTCTCAGAAGAGATCTGAGTGGAGCTGCTCTTTAGAACACATTAGACTACTAATTTAAGAAAATTGAAAGGTTTTGTTTTACTGTCTTTTATGTATTCTTCTCTGCTACCCCCTCAACTTAATTTGCATTTAAAATTATTCTCATGTCTCCTGGGCTCTCCAAGGTGTGGAACACTTTCTAATCACGAAGGCTGTTCTGGTAGGGTTTGGTGCAACCCTACCTTTATTGTGAGCTGCAAAACAGGGTGGGTAGTTAAAACTGTGAACTGTTTTCAGGAGAGAAATACAGGGGGGCACATTTGGTTTCAGACCCCTCCTTATTCCCCAGGTTTTCTTCTCCCTGCCTTTGGATATTTGGCCAAATTATACCAATCTGTCTAAATACATCCTTCTTTGTGTGAATGTAACAAAATTAGCCCGACAACAAAAAGGAACTCTGGTTAGCTATCTGAGGTTATTCCAGTTTGCTATACTCCCCACCAATCTCAGTAAAGACTTGGAAATTCAATACTTTGAGATCTGTTGGGACATGGTGTAATGAGAGCTAAATCAATCCCTGCAGTGGTGGCAATCCTCTGATACCCGCCTTTTGTGCTGTAGCCGGCTTTTTGTTACCATTGAAAGTTCTAAGAGGCTTGCCATCACATAGTGTGTGTTTTATATCATCCTTTTCCACCCACAGTGTACTAAGCGGAACTGATTATTAGTATGGTATGGTGTGCAGTGTGCTGAATTGTAAAGAAAAGAGAAGCACCATTTGAGAAGCACTGGAAGGATGATCATGAAATTCCCCTCTCCTATGTGCATAGGTCTGGCAGCTGCCCCGGAGACAAACCAGGAAAACTCTGGTTGTGTGTCTTGTGGGCTATCCCAACCCAATCAGAGCAAGTCAAGGGCCAAACTGGTGCTGCAGACAGTTGAGTCTAGTAGAAGAAGACAGATAAAGTTTCCAATGGCACACTCGTAGGAAGCTAACTTTGGACTCTGAAAGCTCAAACTTTGCTTAGACCCACGGACTTATTTCTTTAAGCTTACTTATCTAACAGCCGCCAAAGGAGACGTGCTGAACACTTGACATTTTCAAGAGAAGGAAGCTGTCTTCTGGTTCCTTTGCTTTACAGTGAGGTGTGGGTGAAGTATTCTGAACCCTCTATTGTGATTCTACCAAAATTGTAATGACTCATAGGTGTCAGAGAGAGAGAGAGAGAGAGAGAGAGAGACAGACAGACAGACAGACAGACAGACAAAGAGACAGGGACAGTCTCTATGCTGTGACAAACACCAAACATTTAGATGAGTGCAAATGAATGTGTGATTAAAGTTGCTGCTAAATAGGACCTTTGGAAAATGGAGTTGATTCCTGGGGTGGGACTGTATTTGGAAGTCAGTCATTTCCAGAGAACTGACCAAGAAAGGAAAATTTAAAGTACCTTACAAATAATATAAAAAGGTATGATTTAAGAGAACTTATAAAAAAGAATTTCAACTTATTTGAAAAGGGAATAATTGATCATTCACTTGTAAAAAGGGGCTTCATTTTACTAAATAATTAGTCACTAGTTTCTTTAGCATTATATAACCAGCTTCTAAAATACATTTTCAAAAATGATTTCATGTTCTGGGGAACATAGCAATAGATAACATAGAGGAATATATATGTGAGGAAATTATTTTCCTAGGTGGAGAAGCCAAGAACAAATTATAATCAGCTCAGATCTGTTTTATAATAATCTGCTCAGAAGCAACACTTAAGATGACCCACTGTTCTGAGAGCTAGCAAAATCAGAGAGGGTAGAAAGGTTAGCTGAAGTATTCAGACTAAATGTAGCACTAAACAATTATACTCAAAACACCCTTGAGACATCAGTTCTATAAAAGTTAACTTAGAAAATGTTAGCATATCTCTAGGACCTAGAAATAAAACATAATCCTGAAACTTCTGAAGCAGAATTCTGTCTTTTATGTTGGTGGCACCAAATTATGAACATGTAGAACTATAGGGCTGAACCAACCTAGAATATAGTAGCATGTAATTTTCTATTTCCAGTTTGGTGGTAAGAAGATGCACATAATTCAAAATAGAGATTATTTCATGATGGAATCTAGAAAAAACAAAGATATCAGCTTGTGTTAAGTTATC
Organism: Dolichotis patagonum; assembly: GCA_004027295.1. NCBI lineage: Eukaryota > Metazoa > Chordata > Mammalia > Rodentia > Caviidae > Dolichotis > Dolichotis patagonum. The sequence goes on along the minus strand of PVJX010017608.1, from coordinate 5,210 downwards.
ATTGAGGTATACTTACTTATTCTACTAGATGATAAAAATACTGAGAGAGAAGATTACATGATTTATAAATAGTTAACTTGCTTTTTTTCTACCACCTGATTGCCACTGGAGTCAGTCTGCTTTTAGTCTGTTGATAAAGGTTCTTGTAATTTTACAATTTTATTGTGAATTTTACTTGTTCAATTGTGTTTATTCCAGAGCCCGTTGGAAGACTTTGCTTTATATTTGTGATAACCTGGATGAAGTCCTAACTCCTACCTATATGAAATCATGGGGAAGTTTCTCTTTTTCTTAACAAACTCAACCAAATTTAACTTTAAAATATTAGAAGCTCACTTAACATGTGGCGAGATCTTGACTCTCTTGGTGGCAGTGCTACATGGAAGCCCTGCATGAAGTGCTGACTTGCTTACAGTTGCCTTCTCTTGTACCTTGGGGTTGGTTCCAGGGTCCCTATGGATACTCAAATCTTTGGACACTGAGGTCCCTTAGATGGTGTATACTTCCATTTAACCTGTACACACCTTCCTGTACACTTGAAGACATCTCTAGATTACTTATAATACCTAGTAGAATGTAAATGCTGTCAGTATTTGTTATATTGTGTTGTTTAGGAAGGAATGACAAGAAAAGAAGCCCATAAAAGTATAGCACAGATGTAGTTCTTTTCATGGAATATTTTGATCCATGGCTGTGGAATCCACAGATACAGAACCTAAGCACACAAGGAACTGACTGTATAGAAAACGTTATTTATTATTTTTACAAGTAGTTGACCCCAAAATAGATTAGCCTCAAGAGTATTGGTTCTTCTCTGCTAGGCAAGTCATTTTCTTACCTCCCAACCTTTCATTCACAGGAAATTTTTTCTTTCCTTGCTCATTAAACCTTGTCATCAAATAGGAGAGGTATTGCAAACCTTTTATCTATGATATTATTCATATTAAAATCTCCCTGGAAGAAGAAATACTTGTAATTATCATTAGTTATTTTTACTTGAGAGTAAGTTAATTTTCAGTCCTTCAATTTTTGAGAGATTTTTGATAATAGGTGGAAAGCTAAAGAAGGCTGAGAATGTGGACCAAGTTAAAGAAATAAAGAAAGAAAAAAGAAAACAAGCCTTGTGGGGAAGAAAAGCTTAATTCTGTTCCACATAAGCCTGCAGTCATGTTTCGAGGGTTTACTTACGCACACAGTGCCAGTGTTTAGTTGGCAGAAAATATTAAATCTATACACAGCTCAATCAGGACAAGGGCCTGAAGCTGCCCTGCAGGCCCAGAGGCAGGTTCCTAAATCCAGTTCAAGACATTATGCCAAAGGATTCTCCTGTTGGCTGATCTTCTGAAATTGCGGGAGGGTACCATGCCAGAGGAGGAGTGGCCTTGGCCATTGTGACAGAAGCCAGCAGAGTCTCACAGGGTAAATCCCTCAGCTCCAATTGTTGCACTTCTCAAGTACCCTTTCTCTCTCAATATTGTGAAGACAGGTCAGTTCCAAGAATGAAGTACAACAGTTCAAATGGCATCTTAAACCCCTGCCAACTGGATTCTGGTTAAGTCAATCATGTTGCTGGTACGGAAATTTCTCAGCGTGGCAGAAAAATTAAATCAGAAATTATACCTCCACCTCAGTGTTTGAGTAATTGACCTACAAGTAGGGACAGAGAGAAATGTGATTAAGGAAATGAGGAATTTTCAAGTAACTTTATGCTGACTACAACTCTCACATCCATAAATATAAAGGCATGGAAATGATGCCTCAAACATGGAGAAATATGTTGGCCGTAGTAGTTATTAAGTTGAGTTTTAGGATATATTATAATCCTAAAACTTATATAAGTACTTGACTTCATTCCATCTCAAAAAAATCACATTATCCTTATCTGTGTGTGTGTGTGGTTTATTTTCAACATTCCTGGAGATGGCTGAAAATTAATCATGAGTTTAATTGCATTAAAACGGTGTCAAGAGTCACTGTAACAGTGTCCTGCACCCATTACCAACTCGATTCTGCATTTTTCATCTGATTCCAAGGGCTTTCTTCTTCCAGAGGGCCACACAAATTTAGAGGATCAGGGATCCATGCCAAAATATCTTCCCCCAAAGATCGTCTGCTATTCTTTTTGCTCTTCTGCTTTCCTGACAGCTGTTTATAACTGTGAATTACAAAATACAGGGGAATTTTCACAAGTTCACTTTATTCTTGGCCAAATTAAATAGCATAAGATTTGTAGATGCTTGACCAGAGTAGGCACATTATATATTGAGTAATGGTTCCATAAGGAAGTATCTATTATTTCAGGGACAGGCCAATGGTTGTCGCATCTAAGGGCTCTGTCAATTTATGTTTATTTATTTATTTTTTTTATTTTTTTTGGTACCGGGGATTGAACTCATGACCTCACACTTGCCAGGCAGGCGCTTAAGCCACTGAGTTAAATCCCCAGCCCAATTTATGTTTATTCATCATGGTTTAGTTGGCAGCTGATGGTTGCTCTTGGGGTGCCAGGAGTAGTGGCAACTGCTGAGGATACAACAATGTACTACCATAGACCGATTCCTTTCCCCAGAAGATTACAAATGATATGAACTTAAGACTCTCCTAATTGTTTTCATGTTAAGGCATATGCTGAAGAAAATGACCACATTTCTTTATAACTGCCCAGATGTGTCCAGGGAGAGTCAGCCCTAGGAGCTCAGCCACGAAGAACCAAGAAGATGATACTCTGCCTTATCAGCTTGGCAGCTTTGCATGCAATGCCCTGTCTTTAACGTGTTTAATTTCTCTAGAGCTTTTTGGATCAGATGAAAAATACAATATCTGCTTGGTAACAGGTGCAGGAAGGGGTAGACACTGTTACACTTGTTGCTGTTTCCTGATGAACTTGTAGGCTGGAGCTTTCTCTCCTGCCAGAACTTTGAATTAACAACAAAATGGGTTTGAAGGCTGACTGGTAGGAAAAAACATATGTCACCATATTTTAAACAAATAAGCTTTAAAACAGTGTTAAGAGCTATTGGTTTTAAACCAATTGTTCGACTCTTAAATGAGCCTCCACAACATTATAATGACAATTGCCTTGAGTGAGTTTCCATCCCTTATGGGCTCTATTGTGTATTTCACAGATGCTCCTGAGAGGAGAAATAACAGAAAGTGCATTGCAATTCACTAATATGGAAAGCATTGGGTACAAGAGAATGGGAGGAGTCCATGTTCCTTAGCATTTAGGGCCTTGGAAATAATATTTGGCAGGTTAGTGCAGCCCCTTTTGATGGGGTAAACATTTGGATTGCATTTTTTAAGAGCCCTTGATTTTAAAAGCTGGTAACAGTAAACAGTAAGAATGCACTATCACATTTTAAACATAGCACCAGAGGAAATATGATTTAAAATCAGAAGTCTTCTCATTCCTATGGCAACCAACACAAGTATTCAACTAATGCCACACGCTGTGTACATTATGCAGGCTGCTCCTCCCCCACCTCCTGCTGCCTCCCTCCCTCTGCAGTCAGCCTGGACTCCACTAAACTGTGTACCTTAAAAAGGCCCTGCTCCAAACACCAGGTGAATTCCCACATGGGAGCAACCAAATCCTTGAATGTGAAAGGGAAGAGACCTCCCAGAGGAAACCTTTGCAAACCCCAAAGGGAAATGCACCTCAAAATAGAGATGCCGTCTGCTTCCCTGATTTGACATGTTTGAGAGCTCCTTGTTTTAAAGCCAGACACAAATCTGTGAAGAGATTCCCTTGAGTTACAACCCTTTTTGTGGGAGCAGCTACCATGAAGGTAACATATGTGGTGAGACAGAGCCAAAAAGCACCCACTGGGCTGCAGCGCAGTGACGGGAACATTTATAACACAGTCCCAGGAAGCTGGAGTGGTTAGTCATGGTATGCGGAGATATCCTGGGAGCCAACTGGCTCGTGGCAGTGGGGACTGGCTGTCACCACGACTGCCTGCTCTTCCAGGGGTGCTCGGTTGCTCTGTGCTCTTCTGAAGGGCTAATTTTTTTTTTTTTTAATCGTCGAAACTAAAGCCTGAGACACAAAGGCAAAGGAAAGACAGAACCTGAATCCTGGCTGAGTATTTTCTAAATTTCTAAGGAAGAACACCAATTAGTTTTGGGACACAGATGGCCTGAGACGCTTCGCTTAACTCTTAAATACTAAGATATGGACAAAAAATGTGGACTAGTGACTCATTTGTGGTGCTTTGGAAAAGGTCAGGGCAAATTGCGATACCCTCAGTGGCTTCTTTCTGGAGTGCAGCCATTGGCCCTCTGATCCTGTACTTTTCAGTTAGGGCATGCATTAGGGGATGTGGGCTAAGACTGTCTTCAGGCACCGTGTTCACAGGAAGTTTCAGGGTGGAGGGGTCTGTTGCTCTATGACATTATGCATGATGCTTCATGGCTATAAATTTTGCTTCCTCTTTCTTATAAGACGGCAATTTAAACTATTTAGTTTCTAAGTTGAAGGTACTATTGCCTAGTATATTACCCTTATTGTCATTAGTCTTGATGACATGTTCAAGGATGGATAACTTATTTTAAAAACCAGACATTTATTTTACTTGTAGTTTAGGAGGCTGGAGCCTCCCACTAGCATGACATCAGCACTGGTGATGGCATCACTGGCTAAACCATGTGACAAAGAGTGCTGCAGGCATGTAACAGTGAGATTACCTGGTGAGAGAAGAAGCTCGTGTACAAGGAGGAGCCAGGCTTGCTCTTTTATAATGATCCTCTGGTGATGACTAGTCAGTATGCCCTGAAAACTACATCAGTTCCTCCTGAGGGTAGGACCCCCAGTGACCTCCCAGGAGAAGCCTCCTCCTAGCACCCCACCTCTTCCTACCACTGTGGTACCAAAGACCAAGTTTCCAATGCACGAAACCTTGGGAGACAAACTGTATTCAAACCAAGGCAGCATTTTCAGAACTGAAGTCCATAGAATTGGGGCTTGATTAATATTTTATGACTCATGTTTTTTTTTAATGAAAAATGAAGATATTTAGAAGGGGACCATGCTATAATACTCAGGGTGCCTTGCTGTTCAGAATGTGCCCACAGAAGAGCAGCATCAATATTACCCAAGAGCTTAGGAACTGCAGTCTTGCCCCCCACAAACCAACTGTTTCAGAATCTGCAGTGTATCAGGATCTGCATTCCCAGCCCTGTAATGTGAAGTACTTACGAGGCTGCTTCTT